>APFE030676171.1:40200-80975 GCA_000404065.3 Pinus taeda | reverse complement strand
TTCAACAGGGACAGGTGGTAGAGAATCAGATTGCTATCAGTTGTGACTATAGTTGTGCACCAGATCTTGCACAAATCAGGGGATTGAGTATGCCAATGAGTTTGCACGTATTTTATCTTGTTCTCACGTGATTTAGCCAAGGAAAGACGTGGCTGCCTTGGTATTATCATCAGTTCTTGTGCAGGTATTGAGCAACGGAGGCAGGCAAGCAGCGGAAGAGATTTGAGCCAGGGATTGATCCAGATCTGAGCTGTATTGTGTGTAACAGGTGGAGCTGGTACTGGATTGCTTGTGATAAGCATTGTACTTTGTAATGTTACATGACTCAATCATTAATATATAGATAGTTGGGGTTTTTAGCGAGATGCTTTCCCCTGGATACATACTGTGTTAATGTGTGAATGCTCTTAATGTTTTATTGTTATTAATGCTGCTATATTGATGATCAACATAGAGGAGCTTATGTATTGTGTATGTTTTCTGCAATAGTACATGATCAGGATAATCTCTGTTGAATATGTGTTAAATTATTCAAAATTTCTACATCATGTTCGCGCATGGGAACATGAGATACCTACATGAAACCCGGTACAAGCCGGACTTGTGAATGTTCACATAGACTTGGCAGTTTTTGAGATCTTCCCCAAATGTGCCTGAGAATGCATCATTGACCTCTTTCCATTTCAGCTTGATGTCTTTTTCTACAATCAGCTTTGTGTCTTCATAGATTATAAAACTTGTAGACACTCACTCAATTGCTACTCGAGTTGCGCTTCCGTCAGTGTCCTTCGATCCTGATCGCTTTTAGGCCATTAGTCTTAAAATACTGAGCGACGGGTGAACAACTACTATATATGGAGACATGTTGACATGCATGGAAAGAAATCTGTCAGCTAAAACCAAAGAAAACTTGAGGGATGACATTTTATATACATAGGGATTGACTGGGAAGGATTGCACAATTTTCACTGGGAGGCAAGGAGAATGGCTGCCGGAATTGTGCAAAATGTAGTCCAGGCTAATGGGAGGCTAGATGGCTATTTGAATTGTGCAATGCCCAATCCAAGATGGCCTGTTGAGTGCTCAGATTATACAATTTTCAATTCCAATGAGTAAGCGATGTAGGCCCAGGGACTACATTACGCAATTTTCTGGGCCAACAGTCACTGCCTCTCATAATTGCACAAGGCAAGACTGGAGGATAGTCACTGGTTAGAAATGAAGATTTTCTAGGAGGAAGATAGAGCCTTCCCTCTTTGAATTACATAATGTTGTCTTGCGGAGGCAGAGTCCGGGGCAAGGTTTCCTAGACCCGCCGACAGGAAACTAAAAGAAAGTGAAGATGTGAATGCATGGAAATACTGAGTGTAGGGAGAGGTGAATGATCATGCATGCAAACAATGAATGAAAGATTCAGAAAATGGAACAACATGGATTTGTGTGAGACGAGTTGCTGAATCAGTGACTGTTCATGCAAAACAGTGTCGTGCATGTGATAACAGTGAGATGCTAATGAAAATTGAAATGATGCTAGTACAAGATAATATGCATGTAAACAAAAACAAGCATTCACATAAATCAAGCAGACAACACTCACACAAGACATGTTGACCTAGATTGTCATTGACATCAATATGGCAATATTCTGGATGAGTAAACAATGATGTGAGGCCAAGGAGAAGTAGAGTAGATCCATGAAGAAACAGGAGCAAGAAGCCATGAGGAGAAACTAGAGGAAAGTCCAAGCCATTGGAAAGAATATCAGAAGTCATAGGAGCTATCAAAGTAGAGCTATCAAAGTAGAGAAGAGGTATTGAAGTAGTATTGGAAGCCACAGGAAAGTGAAGTAAGTGTAAGAGAGAGATATTGAGGAGGAGCCATATCGGGAGTATCGCATGTAATATATGCCAAAGAAGGTAACAGGAGCCAAAAGACTGGAGGAGGAGCCAAAAGAGTGGAGGAGTATATAATATCGATAGAAATCAAGAAGATGGATGGTGAGTGACTGCACGTGGTTATATTCCAAAAAGTGGGTTTGTAATAGTGGAAATGGTTTTCGGGCGGATGCTAGGTGGGAAGTGGTATTTAGAGGAGAGCGCCTGATTCCATTAACCGAGTGACATGTAGCACAAGGGTGGTGACAAAAAACTGCTTTATCGGGTGGGTATTCTCCGTGCTATTTGTCCACCTAAATCTCTGATAGCCGTTCAATCTAGCGCGAGTTAATATATGGTGGAGAATGAGCCTGATAAAGGTAAGCATCGATAAACGCACCAAGGCTATGGAAAAGCAGAAAATGCAAGTTCTCGTGTGTTTGTGTATATTCCCATTATACGAGGGTTATAATAGAATTAAAGGGGATAAAGGGTTATGGGTTAAGTCTGCACTAACCAAAGCTAAGAATAGAGGAGTATATATATATTATATAGATGCGATACAGTACAGGGGCCCAAGGATTCCATTGTAATACACATTAAAGTTAGATCACATCCGCCATATTGCAAGCCTCTTTAAAGCCTTGCCACATTAAAATTCCAATTGTGATACGTATGCAGACCTGCTACAACATTATAACATGCCCTATTTTAATATCACGTCCTTCGCAATATCGCAAGCCTTGTTAAAGTTTTTACCACGTTGAAATTTGCCAATTGCAATATAATTGTAGACCCGACTACACCATTATAGCATGGCTTAATCAAATGTTGCATCCGCGATAATCACAATGTACAAAGGAATGTCAATCCGGGGATTGCGATAAGGGTATGGACCAGACAGACTTATTAATAACTGTTTAATACCATATCGCATCCACTCCATTAGTAGTTGGGAATCAACTATGTTATGTGCGAACCTTTGGAAGCGATGATTGCAAAAAAAGGATGAAATGGCATGTGGGACCTCTATATGGCTATAGTCTCTCTTATATGGTTTTTGTGAAACAATTAATGTATATTGTATAAATATTAAAAAGGGCCTCTTTGATATTTTTTAATATGCAATACTATTGTAATTCGACCTCTCTTCCACATTAACGTGTCCTGTGTGTATTGATGGATTTGAAGAGACAGAGGAAGTCGAAGAGTGAGCATAGAGGAAGCTGAAGAGCTAGCAGAGAAAGGAAGCCAAAGGTTAGGGGTATCAGGAATATAAAACAAAGAACAAGGAAAGTTTAGGGTTACTGGAAAACTGTAAGAAAATAAAGGAAGCCGAAGCTCTGGCAGAAATGGAAGGAACAGGAGGACATAAGTAATTCATAGGCCCAGCAGGGTTAGGAGCAGAGAATTACAGCCAAACAGATCCAGATAGTTTACATCAGAGGGTTGGAGACCTTGAGGTTGGTGCCTTAGAATTGAAATGATTGGTGTCCTTGGAGTTGGTGCTCCGAAATTCAAGGTTGGTGCCTTGACAAGATAGAGTTTGTGCTTTCGATGTTGGAGCCTCACAAAGAGTCCAAGTTCATGCTTGGAAACTGATTGAAATCACACACACACACACACACACACACACATATAGTACTTGATTTATTACAAAGATCACATTAATAAAAGCATCTATTCCTGTTATCTATTTTTTGTGTTCCAAACATAAATGTTTTTAATTGATAAAATTAATAATTGAAAAAGAAATGCTGATTCACCCCCGCTCTCAGTATTTCCAACAATTGGTATCAGAGTAGGCTTCTTCATATCATCCTAACAGCTTAAAGAAGGATTCTTAGTCATGATGAGAAATCAAGAAGTGTCAGGAATACCTCCTATGTTCGATGGCACAAAGTTTGGTTTCTGGAAAAAGAGAATGTTATACTACTTAATGTACCTTGGAATTGAAGTTTGGCATTTGGTCTTAAATGAGTACATAGCTCCTTCCACTCTTCCAAAAAATCAAGACGAGAGGAAGGTCTACGTTGCAAATGCAAAAGCCTTAAACTCCATCACTAGTGGAATCACTGATTCTGAATTTACAAAAGTCATGAATTGAAACTTTGCTAAAGAAGTATGGGATAAACTAATTAGCTTATACGACAGGGACTCCAAAGTCAAGAAGGAAAATCTTAAGACTCATAGAAGGCAATTTAAAAGTTTGAAAATGGATGATGAAGAAGATATTGCATCATACTTTCTCCGAGTAGCTGAAGTGGTCAACTCTCTTAAAGGACTGGATGAAAACATTGAAGAAAGCACCATTGTTCAAAGGTCTTAAGATCTCCCCCAAATAGATTTGAGTCCAAAGTAAGTGCCATAGAAGAAGTGAAGGATCTAGATACTCTCAAGATGGATGAACTCCATGGAATCCTCATTGCCTATGAGATGAGAAAAGGTTGCCCAAGTTCCAAAGATGCAGCATTCAAGACCTCAAAATCAAAAAAGGGGAAAGAAAGGAATGTCGGTAGTGATGAATCCGATGTTGAATCTGAATTACCGCAAGTTGTATGAAGACTAAAGAAAGGATCTAAGCTAAAAGGTAAATACCCTCTTATTTGTTTCAAACGTGGAAAAATAGGTCATTATGCTGCAAAATGTCCTCATAAGCATGATAGTGATGATGAAGAAAATTCCGAAAGGATGGTATACAAAAATAAAGGGTTCAATAAGAATAATTTCCTCTCTAAGCAAGATGAGTCTGATGGAGATGAATTTGTAGTCATAAAAAAGAAATCAACTAACCAGTTCCCTCACCGCAAAGAAGGTAATGAATAATTAGATGAAGAAAATGATCATGTTGGAAGCCAAGAAGTATTATTCATGGCATTCACAAATGATGATGACTCAGGGCTAGATGGAAATGTAGATGAATTGTTAATAAGTGCCATTGAAGAAAATGAGAAATTACAAAATAAAATCATTTCTCTCAAGGTAGAAAACAAGGAAATAAAAAGAAGGGAAGATCTCTTGAAAAATAATTTAAAAGAAAAAGAAGAAGCTTGCGAAGAATGTGAAGCCAAAATAGTATCTTTGAGGAAAGAATTGGAGAAAGTTAAAAAGGGTTGGAAAAGCTCTCAAATACTTGACACTATCCTAAATAATCAAAAACCTCAACATGACAAATCTAGAATAGGTTTTAAAGGAGAATCATCAAGTGCTAAGAATAATGCGAAAATCTATGCTGATGTACTTTCCAACAACCCAAAAGAAGAAAGATTATTTCATCAAAAACTAATCTCAGATCCAAAGAATGAAGAGAGAGTAACTCCAAGGAAGAATGTTGATTCGAATAATGGATGTTACAATGGATAAAACACAATATTTCATCAAAGGCCCATCTCAAATCCAAAGAATAAAGTGGGAGTAACTCTAAGGAAGAATGTTGATTCAAATCATGGCTATTACAACAGGTACAAAGCTATCTTTTTTGGGCATTGTTTTCATTGTAAAAATTTTGGTCATCAAGCTAGACATTGCATGGCACGTAAGAATGACACATCAAAACTGAAGGATCAAATAAACAAACCATATGACACCAAAGGGCAAGGACAAATCAAAACCTACAATTCTTTTGATCCCTTGGCCAAATTTGATCTGATTTGCTCATTATGTAACAGTAATGGAGACAATGAACAAAATTTCGCACTCAAAAAAGGAAAAGCAAGAAGTTAGAATCCCAACATAGATAAATGTGGCCTAGCTCTATGTGCTCAAAATGATGAAAATCATTGGTTTGTGGATAGTGGGTGCTCCAGACACATGACAGGGGACAAAAGGAAGTTTGTCTCATTGAACAAAAAGGAAGGAAATGTATGCTTTGGAAGTGGATCTGCCAAAATTGATGGAAAAGGAACTGTTACTCTTATTAATGGAAAAGGAAAAGCTCAAAAAGCTTTGCTAGTCCACAGCTAAGTGTGCGGACCCCCAGAGTTGTGTGCAAATGGCGGATAGTGTTTGTAATTACTTGGAAGATATCAATAAAGAGAAGTATTCTACAATTTCTGTGTCTTTGTTCCGATTAATGCATCTTATCATATGTATGAATTTCCTTTATAATGCTTATGTGGTGTATGAATGTGTATGATTATGTTGGAAAACTGAACGCATATAAGAATATCTATTTACGTAGTGCTAACTGTGAGTATATAATAAGATAAGTAAGACACTTAGAATAGTTTAGAAATCTACATGGTACATTGCCTTAGTAGCACGAAAGTGTCTAGATCAAGTGTTAGGGCCATGCGAAGGTCAGTCATACCCATTTGTAGAGGCATTGCAGGATGAGATAGAGGGCTCGTCTAGTAAAACCTAAAGCAAAGTGACCTATGTGAAGGCAGTTATAGAATGAATAAAATGACATCATGACCATCTTAGGGTGAAAAAGCATGGTTCCAACATCCCCCCATACTGCTTCGGGTGAGACTTCGGTCCGTGATTCGCGGGCTGATGCCGAAAGGGCCAGTAGTGTAGGGATTTGTTTGGCTAATTAATGCTAAACCTGGGTCAGTTCCTGTCAAGCCAACAAATGGTTTCGTTGTCGGGACCATAATCTGCATGAGAGATGTGTGATGTCGTATCACTAGAATCTGCCTAAGAAAGAGATTGGATACTTGTTATATAGGAATATCCATGAATTTGCGGCACAGGAGAACAAAAGCCCGCAACTAACAAAGGAACAATGGCTAGACAGATACCTGTATACAGAGATCCACTAGATCTTTTTATGCTCCTTTCTAGTTGAGCTATACGAGTGGATAATGAAGCTAGAATATAAACAAGGAAGGTGGAAACTTGACGGTCCTATTGTGTGGACCCAAGAGCTTGTATAGAGGTTGGAAGCATAAAAGGATAAGATTGCCTGCACTGTTGATCGTTGGCTTGATCGTGTCATAGGAGGATTTGTAACTAAATTTGTGGTCAACACCTTAGTTAGCTATAGCGAGGTAGAGCGACACTTTTTCATAGGAACACAAGGTAAGTACGTTCAATATTTGAATACTTGGATTAAAATGTTATGGTACGAAAAATGAGTTATGCAGCTACCTTGATGTTTGGGGCTACGGAAGCGGAAAAAATTACAGAAATGAAGGAAAAAAGGGTCTTGAATATAGTCCATTGATTTCACCTTCACGAGGTGATGACGAAGGAATAGTGTAGGTTTCTCCATGAAGTGCTATTCAATTAATAAGGCAAGGATTCCTGTGAATACCACCTCCGCCCACACCACCTCCAACTTCACCAACATCACCTGCGACTTCACTCGTACCACCTCCACCTCCACCACAGTTCAATATGGAAAATTCAGTGAAGCTTCCTTTCTTCACAGGCTTGGGGAGTGAGGACTCGGACCAATTCTGGTTCATTGTAAAAGTTGTATGGGAAGCTCAGGGAATTACAGATGATAACATGAAGAAGGTGACATTGGTTAGCACTCTGCAAGATCACACGCTAACCTGGTATATCAAGTACGCTAATGATAACCCGAATTTTGGAGTGGCAGACATCCAAACATTACTGAATAGAGAATTCAATAGGTCTAAATCTGAAGCACAGTCGATTGTAGGGTTCAAAGAAATTGCAACGCAACTAGGCGAGACACCTTGGGAACATGATTAGAGGTTGAAGTGTATAATCAGCGAAGCTAACATGAACCTAACAATTGGACATCATTGCGAGTGGTTTGTGGCTTCGCTCTTGCCACACTTAAGGGTCGCGTTGTTGCAGTAGAAGATAAAAATACAATGAGGATAGAGGAAACACCGATGTAGGATCCAAATCTGGGGGTTTAGTAGATCCATGCACAGTTGAAAAATCTTTGCCTTGAGATGAAAAGCTTGAAGCAAGACAGAATAGTTCAACTAGAGGTGCGCAAAGAGGTATGGTGTTTGAAATGTAAGGGTCAGGGGCATGACAAAGACCATTGCCCGGTCTTTGCAAACTACCTGGCAGGAGGACGACTGATTCCCTTAAGGCTGAAAGCTCAATCAGGACCAAGCGCAGGGCCTGCATTATGGTGTGCTATCTGTCAGGTAGAAGGAAAACATGCCATAGATAATTGTCATCTATTGCAGAAGTTTGTATAGACACCACAAAAACTGTTCTACAACTTCGGTACGTTGGTAGGGCATGATGAGCATAATTGCAGTAGTTATGAATTTAAGATGGATAGAACTCCTGCCTATAGGGTTTAGGCCAAAACACGACCCCCTAAGCAGAGCGTGGGGATGGTGCAGATAGGATTTCAAGGGTGCAGATGAAGCAAGGGCAGAGGAGGACCTGGAAAAGGTCGAGGACAGTTGATCTGCTACAATTGCAGAGGACCAGGACACTATGCCTATGATTTTACTAACCCAACAAGTCCGTCATGCAAGTATTTCACTCTATTTGATCATGGAATGGAACACTGTCCTACGCTGATAGCGAGGATACATGACAAAGGGGTGCTACCACCTCCGCCGACTTAGAACTTGCAGATGATGAGGTCTGAGCCACGCGAAGAGGATCCAAATGTGAATATAGTTCTCTGGAGTGGAATAACAATAGGAGATGACAAGGGGAAACAACTAGAAGACAGTAAATGGGTTTGCAAAGCTCCCGCAAATGAAGCTGAGTTTGATTTGGAGTGCGCACATGAAACCTTCATGGAAGCGAAGAAGAGCTTCATTGAGCCCTCCACCTCAGGAAGCAAGGATAAGCCTAATCATGAGATGGACCCTTTTATGCTTACAACTTTCTTGGAGACCTATATGAAGTTACTCTGTGATATTAAGGTTGTGAACGGGTTACAAGAGCTTATAAATAGATGTGTTGGAAACACCCCGAGTGATCCACACATAATGTGAAAGATAGGTAAACATAAAATAAGGATGGGATGAGAGATGAGATTTACTGTACAGATAGAAGAGTATTAGATGGATCAGGTCATCAAGGACCTGGGGGCAAATGCGAATGTCCTACCTAAACAGACTTGGGAGTGGATGGGAAGACCTGCGCTACAATGGTCTCCGATTCAACTAAGGATGGTGAATCAACATAAGATCATCCTCATGGGGTGGCTATAGGGGGTGATAGAAGACAATGAGAGTGTGAGCATGCTGGCTGATTTTGAAGTAATAGAAATTATGGATGACAAAAACCCATATCCTGCACTCCTGCGAATTGACTAGGCTACTGATATGAACGTGGTAATCAACCTAAAGAAGTGAAATGATATTTGAGAAGAAATTGCTACACATAATAGTACCCCTAGATCATGTTGAAGGATCATGCTATACTGAAACAATCCATGATTATGAGAGCGATGAGAATCTAGACTGTATCTATAAGATAACATCACGAGACTAAGATTGGGTGAATCCCACCGTGAATGGATGAATTACATGGGATCGTGAGATTTCCTGCACCTCAGACTTTGATGAAGAGTTAAAGCGATGGAAAAATTGATTACATGAATTAACTACACTGAGTTGCAACATGATGACCCGGTCGTCGCACTGTGTATCATCAAAGGTAAGAAATCTACCTACTTTTGATGGCCTGAATGATGTAGATATTTGTTTGGATGCATTTGAGAGGGAGGTACCAGAAAAGCAGCGCTTCATGGCGTTGGACTGGGTACTACGTGCTACGCCCATAAGGTGGTGGGGTACGCACAAGGAAAGCTTTAATGATTGATGTGAATGTAGGAGAATGATGAGGACACACTTTGGGAAGTCGAAGATGTGAATGATAGACAAGTATGATGGGCAGGATGAACCATGTTCGCACTTGGCCAAATGGGTGCAAGCTTATGGAGAGAAGCCCCAACCTGAATGGGTGCACTTGTTTTGTCACACACTGGATATCGTCCCGATGAACTGGTATGTCGAAACAGAGCTCTACCATGGTATAGTTGAATGGGATATTCTACACGAAGGCTTCATAATGACATTCAGTTTTGAAGACGGGTTTGACAGTATTGATGAGGTGCTACAAGAGGTGAAAGTAGCAATCTTTAGGATACCTTAGGATCCTTTATACCTGATTCAGCCTGAGTGGGCTACTCAGCTGAGTCACGTGTTACAGTGCTATAATGTAACCGTTGAAGAAGAAGATGAGGATCCGTGAAAGATTAACATCCCTAAAACAGAAGGTCATCGTGAGGTTGAAGGACTGCAGGTTGAGAATTCAGATATAATTGCGCCACTGAAAACGAAACAAGTGAACATTGGGACGGAGGCAGAGAAAATTCACCAAGATTTGATATTACTGGGATGACGCGATAGTGGATAAGGTCACTGAATTTCTCCACAAATGCTAGGATTTATTCCCTACCAAGTTTATGAATCTGAAGGGGTAAGTCAAAGACCTAGGTGTTATGAAGATCACGTTGAAGCCTGGCGCAAAGACGGTTAAGCAAAGACGTTACCGTCTTAATCTGAAGTATAAGGAAAATGTCTGCTTATAGCTAGATAAGATGCTCACGGTAGGCATCATTGAGCCTGTTGAAGAATTTGACTGGGTAAGCCCTATGGTGGTACAAGAGAAGAAGCAGAAGGATGAAATAAGGATATGCGTGGATCTCAGAAAGCTAAATGATGCTTGCGTACATGATCCTTTCCCGACTCCATTCACTGATGAAGTGTTGGACAATTTAGGTGGTCAATAAGCATATTCCTTCACTAATGGGTTCTTAGGGTACCACCAGATCAAAATCACGTCGAAAGATAGGAGCAAGACAACCTTTGCAATTGAGTGGGGTTTTTTTCAGTACACTGTAATGTCGTTTGGGTTGAAGAATGTGCTTGTGATTTTATCACGCGTAGTCATTGCCACATTCAAGGAGTTTATTCATAAGTTCCTAGAAGTATACTTTGATGATTGGACGATGTTTGGGTTGGTGAAACTCCATGTAGCCAACCTGCACATGATGCTGGATACCTGTCGAAGGTAGCAGATCGCGCTCAATCTTAAGAAATGTTTGTTTTATGTTCTCTTTGGGACCCTGCTGGGTCATATGGCTTGTAGACAGGGGCTGATGGTAGATCTCACAAAGATTACAATGATACTGAACTTGGAAGTGTTGAGGAGTGTGAAACAGCTGCGTGCTACCTTGGGACATACAATATACTATAAAAAGTTTATCAACGGCTATGCCCAGATCACCGCTCCTATGGAAAAGTTGTTGAAGAAGGATGTCAAATTCTGCTAGAATGAGGATTATAAGAATAGCCTGGATGTATTGAAAGATAATATGGTCATTGCGCTAATCCTAGTCTTCCCAGACTGGAAGAAGGAGTTTCATGTACATGTCGACGCATCATGTATAGCGCTGGGAACAATACTGACACAGGCTAGTGGAGAAGATCTAGATCACCCTATCGCGTTTGCAAGTAGAAGGTTATCTAAGGCAGGGAAGAACTATTCCAGCACCGAGCACGAAGGGTTAGCTATGGTATATGTGCTCCATAAGTTTAGACACTACTTGCTGGGAGGCCATTTTAAGATGTATACATATCACTTCGCACTGAAGTACCTAGTCAATAAGCATGTTTTTTTTGGGGGGGAGGAGAATTTGTAGATGGCTATTACTATTCTAGGAATATGATTTTGAAGTTATTGTGAAGCCTAGATGACTGAACGCAGGACTAGACCATCTATCACGTATCAAAACAAGGGAAGAGCCCACTAATTTGGAGGAAGGACTTCCTGATGCATATCTATTTGTAGTGTGTGTTGTGGATGGTAATTTTGATGATATAATACACTTCCTAATGATAGGAACTACCCAAGATGGATACACCATTCACTAGAAAAAGGAATTAGTGGTGTGCGTGGTAGATTTTTCTGTCATTGCTGGGTATCTATAAAAAATGGGGTTTGAAGAGATATTGCGACAATATGTACTCAAGTTTGAGAGGAGAAGCATCCTTGTGGATGCCCATGGGGGCATTGTGGGAGGACATTATGTAGGAGAGCAACTGCGTAGAGCATTCTACGTGCAAGGTTGTGGTGGCCAACCCTCCATCAGGATTCAAAAGCGCATTGCAAGCCATGCGATGTATTTCAAAGTACTGGTAGGCCATCACAAAGGTATGAGATTCCTTTGAATCCACAGATGACGTTGCAACCTTTTTGAGAAGTGGGGAATAGATTTTGTGGAACCCATTCAGCCCCAACGAAAGATGGGAGTAAGGTACATTATCACCGCAATGGATTATTTGACTCGTTGGGTGGAGGCACAACCTATAAAGGATTGCACAGGTGTGATTGTGCGAAGATGTCAAAGGGTTGTCTGCCCCTTTTTCGTAAAGTCTAATGTCATCTTTAAAGATATACCCATGGTCCATGGACCATGGGATTGTATAAAAAGGGTCTTAGAAGAGTGTAGGGAAATAGTAGTGGTAAAAAGAGTTTTGGGTAAGAAGTTCTAAGTGTTCTCGGGTCTTAGTGTGGGTAGAGGCTTTGCAGCTGAGTGCACAGAGGCCTATGGTGGAAGTCCGTAGATGAGTGCACGGACCCCTACAACTGTGTGCACAAGTTGGATAGAATCTATACTGAACTTGAGATATCAATAAAGAGAAGTATTTTGCAAATCATTTTGTACTTTGTCTCTGTTTAATGCATATGATTATATTATGATACGATCTAGGTTTACCTTATAATGCTTATTTAATGCGCAAATGTATTCGATTATATCTAGTAATTGAATGCGAGCAAGAATATAATATTATGCGAAGATAATTGTAAATTCATGGTAGATTAGGTAACACTTAAGATAACTTGGGAACTTATACTCTAAAGTAGCCACAGAAGCATGTAAGTGCCTGGACCTCTGGTTAGGGCCGTGAAAATATCAATTGGGTACCTTCGCAGAGGTACTGAAGAACGAAATGTAGAAATTCTAACTGTAGATTAATTTGATAATGCAATATAACCAAAGAAAAATACTTTAATCTAATTCTACAATCAATTAGAGGAAGCTTAAAAGATTTGAGCAAGATAAAGCGGAACACATATAACCAGAAGAAGAATCAATGCACATGAAACACAGAAGAATACTCAGGTGAAAGCCTCAACTCAAAACTCGGCTCTCTGTATTATCATACAAGGTGGAAATATATTAGAATAATACAAAGCCTTAGCTCTCACAGCTAACCAGCTCTCAGTACAATCCTCCTGGATGCTCAAAGGAAAACAAAGCTTCTCAAAAGCCTTCTCCTCTACCCTCCAAGCCTCCTATTTCCTTGTGTCGTTTCTCCTAGGTGATCCAGCTATTACCAAGTGTAACATTGATCACTCACATTGATCTCACACCTTGTAAAACTGCACAATACTCAAGGAATAAATTCCTTTTGCATGTGAGAGTTTTCCTTATAGGAAAATTCATGCAACTGATAGTTTAATGTCCATGTCTTTAATCTCAACTCGGTCTTTCTCAGAATAGACATGCATGAGTTAATGATGAGAGAATATTTAGTTATTTGGAGTACACTAGTTGGATGCATGCATGCATTAACTGACTGAACTCACAATTAGTTCCTCAAATAGTTTGGAACTAATTTAACAAGACTTAACTCAGTAAACTGAGCTAACTAATTACAACTCAAATATAACTCAATCTTATCTCCTTAATTAAGGGATAATCTCCTTAATTTAAGGGATAACTGTTGCATGACTTCACAAAGAATTATAACTTGAATTTCTCCAACTAATTAATCCATAATGAATGAATTAATTATTTTTCAAGCAGCTGGTAAGACTAAATTTAAATTTTAATTTACAATTTTATTTCAAGGAAAAATTAAAATTTGAATATTCTGGATTCTATTTTTATCATTTCTTATTTCTATTTTCAACACTCCCTCTTAACAAGAAAGGAATTCAACTCAATCTCGACCCTAAACCTTTTGAATGTTCTGCATGAAACACTTTTCTCTAGTTTTGTTGCTCCAACAACTCCAGAAACCAAAAAAGCATCCAACTTAAATTAGTATGATGCATCTGTCATCAAAGTCTCTGACTACTATTGCCTCTGTCAACTGAAAAACTATGTGCTTCTGCTGACTCGGTCTTTCTGCACTGTTGTCAATCCTTCTCTGTGCTATTCCATATCTGACTATTCTAGCCTCTGTCACTTTGATCTTTGACTACATCAATCCCACTGATTCCTCCTGCTACTATGTACTTTGGGCTCCTGAGCAAGGCACGATCCATGAGATAAAACCTCTCAATGGACTTTGCTCAATTTCAGCTTTCTTGGGACTATCACTTCACATCACCCCATCTCACATCTAGAGGTATGGCTGCATGTGATCCCTCTACTAACTTGGCTTGAAATTCACCCCTACTAGAGGTCTCTGCATGAGTGGATGCCTCCACTCGGTCTCCTCTCAACATCTCAAATTGTGGCTCCTCCACAATTGTCTGAGACTTCTTCTGGGATTGCATGTTGAGAGGTAATTTACTCTCCCTCTCAACCACCAAGTCTCTAACATTTTCTTTGCTCCTCAAGGCTTTGCAAGCATCTTAAACCTCAAGAGCATATAGGTTCTTGACCCGTGGACCAATCTATTTCACTTGTCTCGTGGTGATGTGTCTAAGGAAAACCTTTCACTTACTAAAAACAACATTGTAGCCTTTGTCCTCCAACATTGTGATCGATACCAAATCCTTCTTCAGTCCAGGCACATACTTCATATCTATCAAGGTGATAAGAGCTCCATGCTCCCTCTGTAAAGCAACCACACCCATTCCTAAAACACCATACCTTTCATCGTCACCCATCTCTATGTGCATCTTGAGGTCTTTCTCGTCCAAGGTATTGAATAAAATTTTATCGCCGGTCATGTGGAATGAGGCTCCACTATCAAGAAACCAACCACAACCCATCACTGATGACACCATGCATGCGATGATGGTAATTATCATCTCAAACTTATAGGCTAATACCTCACCTTCAGATCCTTGCGAGGATCCCTTCTTGGAATTCTCTGATGGGCAATTAGTCGCATAATGTACCATCTCAATTTGAAGTATGATATGAATTCGATTTGATCCTACAAACCCTAACTTAAAACTTCGAATTCTCTTCTTTGTATACTATTCACAACTCTGATAAATTTGTCTCTGATACCATGTAGAAATTTTGATTGTAAATTAATCTGATAATGCAATATAACTAAAGGAAAATACTTTAATCTACTTCTACAATCAATTAGCAGAAGCTTAAAATATTTGAGCAAGATCAAGCTGAACACATATAACCAGAAGAAGAATCAATGCACATGAAACACATAAGAATACTTAGGGGAAAGCCTCAGCTCAAAATCCCACTATCTCTATCATCATACAAGGTGGAAATATATCAAAATAATCCAAAGCCTTAGCTCTCACGGCTAACCAACTCTCAGTACAATCCTCCTGGATGCTCAAAGGCAAACAAAGCTTCTCACAATCCTTCTCCTCTACCCTCCAAGCCTCCTATTTCCTTGCACTATTTCTCCAGGGTGATCTAGCTATTACCAAGAGTAACATTGATCACCCACACTAATCTCACACCCTGTAAAACTGTGCAATACTCAAGGAATGAATTCCTTCTGCATGCAAGAGCTTTCCTTATAGGAAAATTCATGCAAATGATAGTAGAATGTCTCTGTCTTTAATCTCAATTGGGTCTTTCTCAGAATAGACATGCATGAGTTAATGATGAGAGAAAATTTAGTTATCTGGAGTACATTAGTTGGATGCATGCATGCATTAACTGACTGAACTCACAATTAGTTCCTTAAACAATTTGGAACTAATTTAACTAGATTTAGCTCAGTAAACTGAGCTAACTAATTACAACTCAAATATAACTCAGTCTTATCTCCTTAATTAAGGGATAACTATTGCATGAATTCACAAAGACTTCTAACTTGAGTCTCTCCAACTAATTAATCCATAATGGATTAATTAATTATTTTTCAAGCAGCTGGTGAGACTCAATTGGAATTTTAATTCACAATTTTAATTCAAGGACAAATTAAAATTGGAATATTCTGGATTCTATTTTTATAATTTCTTGTTTCTATTTTCAACACGGAAAAGAGAGAATATCAATAAACCCTAAAAACTTATCGATCTGCACAAAGGTAGGATTAGGAAGCATAGATCGACAACACGACCATCTTAGGGTGCGGAAACTTGGTTCCTATATTCCCCCATACTGCTTCAGGTGAGACTTTGGTCCGCGCTAAGTAGGATGATGTTGAAAGGGCCCATAGTGTAGGGATTTTCTTGGTTGAATAACGCTGAAACTAGGGTCAGGGCCCATCAAGCCAACAAATGGTTCCATTGTTGGGACCAGGATCTACATCAGAGATGTGTGATGTCGTATCATTGGAATCCAACTAAGAAATGAATTGAAACCTGGTTGGGTAGCAAGATCCACGAATTTGGGTGCAAGAAAACAAGAATCCATGCTTAATGAAAGAAAAATGGTTGGACAGATAACTATACATAAAAAATGAAATCTTCTTCTATTCCTTCCTGGTTGAGTTATACGAGTGGATCGCAAAGATGGCAGATGACCAGGGAAGGTGAAGGCTTGACAAGCCAATTCTTTGGACACTGGAGCTAGTAGGGAGGTTGGATGCTTATGAAGATAAGATCAAATGTGCTATCAACCATTGGCTCGATTGCATCATAGGAGGATTTGTGACAGAGTTCGCAGTCGATACCTCTGTCAATTATAGTGAAGCAGAGCATCACTTCTTTAAGGGACCACGAGGTAAGTATTTAAAATCACTGAATACTTGATTTAAGATGCTCTTGTGTGAACAATGGGTTATGTGGTTACCTTGATGTTTGGAGCTACGCGAAGTGGAAAACCTTTCAAAGACGAAGGAAGAAAAGGTCCTGAGTATAGCCCATTGATCGAACCTCCTTTAAGTGACGACGAAGGAACACCACAAATTTCTCCCCTGAGCGTTAGTCAGTTGATAAGACAAGGGTTCCCGCGAATACCTACATTGCCTCCACCCTCATCACATCCATCAACACCACCTCCATCCTTGCCTACACTGCTCACCCTATCACCCACACCACCACCTCCATTTTTCAATATGGCGAACTCCATAAAACTACCTGTATTCAAGGGCATAAGGAATGCGGACCCAGACCAATTTTGGTTCATCATAAAGGATGTATTGGAAGCTCAGGGTGTTGAAAATAATCACTTGAAGAGCACGATGATGGTTAGTGCTTTGCAAGATCGCACACTAGCATGGTACATCAATTAATCTAATGATAACTAGGAAGCTATGGTGGCAGAGATCCAAACCACTCTGAATAAAGAATTCAATAGGCCTAAGTCTGAAGCATGGTCGATTGTGGGATTCAACAAAATTGTGATGAAACCAAGTGGGACCCCTTGGGAGTTAGATCAAGTATTGAAGTGTAAAATCAATGAATCTAATATTAATTTGAAGGATGGGCAGCACTATGAATGGTTCGTGGCTTCGTTCCTGCCTCACCTAAGGGTTGCGCTATCACAACAGAAGATTACGACTCAAACAAAAGTCTTGGAGATTTCAATGAGACTGAATGTAACACTGATGCAAGATCCAAATCTGAGGGTTCAACAAATTCATGTAGAGTTGAAAAACCTTTGTCTTGAAATGCAAAGTCTGAAGTAGGATACAACTACTCGGCCAGAGGCGTGCGAAGATTTTTGGTGCATAAAATGCAAGGGTCAGGGGCATGATAAGAATCACTTCCCAATTTTCGTGATCTATGTTGCAGTAGGAGACCAATGCCTCTACAACCGGAGGCCACGATAGGGCCAAGTGTAGGGCCTGTGCTATGGTGTGCTATATGTCAGGTAGCAGGGAAACATACGACTAATATTTTCCATTTGCTACAAAAATTTGTACAAACACCACAACAAGTGTTATGCAATTTCTGTCAATCAATAGGCCATGATGAGTGAAATTTTTGAAGTTACTATTTGATAATGAATAGGACACCTGCATACAAAGTGTAGACAAAAACGTGATCTCTAGACCAAGATGTTGGGGGAACGCGAGGTGAGTATCAGGGGCACGACTGAGGCTGAGGTGGAGGAGGGCCTTGGAGAGGCCGAGGAAAATTTATTTGTTAGAATTATGGAGGCCCATGACACTATGTGAGGGACTGTCTGAAACGATTTTCATGCCACTACTACACTCAATTTGACCATGCAATTGAGGATTGCCTAATATTATTGGCTAAGATTCACAAAAAGGGGGTGCAACCTCCGCAGCCGGTGCGGAACCTCGAGATGATGAGGGATGAGCCCCATGAGGAAGACCCCAAGGTAAACATTATGTTGTGAAGCAGAACTACAACGGGGGAGGATAAAGGCAAGTAGCCTACAAAAGGTGAATGGGTCTGCAAAGCACCAGAAAAGGAGATTGGGTTTGATCTAGAGTGTTCAAAAGAAACATTTATGGAAGCAAAGAAAAGCTTCGTTGAGGCCTCTACCACGGGAAGTCAGGAGAAACCAGCTAAAGAAATGGACCCATCCATGATTACCACATTCTTGGAGACCTGCATGAAGCTACTCTGTGACAGTAAGGCTGTGAAGGGTCTGCAGGAATTGATCAATCAGTACGCTGGTAAGGGTGGTGCTATTGGTGAACTGTGCATGGTCAGGAAGCTTGGAAAGCATAGGGCAAGGACCGAGCAGGAGATGAAACTCACTGCATAGATAGGGGAATATGAGATGGAACAAGTTATCTTGTATCTAAGGTTTGACGTGAATGTTTTTCCAAAATAAATCTGGGAAAGAATGGGGAGACCTTTGCTCTAGTGGTCTCCAATACAATTAAAAATGGTCAATCAATAGAAAATTATCCCAATGGGGAGGCTGCAAGGCATCATAGTTGACATTGAGGGCACAAGCACACTAGAGGATTTTGAGGTAATAGAGATTGTGGATGATAGCAATCCCTACCCTACACTCCTTGGAATCGATTGGGCCACTAACATGAATGGGTAATCAACCTGAAGAAGTAGAAGATGATATTTGGAAACAAGTCACTCCGCGTAGTGGTGCCACTGGATCCCGCGGAGGGACCACTCTATACAGAGCCATCCCGAGATTATGAAAGTGATGATGACCTGGACCAGATTTACAAGATAATGGCATGAGACTAGGATTGGGTGAATCCAACTACAGACAGACACATTGATGGGATCGTGAAAGCTCCTGCAAGTTAGATTTGGATGAATAATTGGAGCATTTGTAGAACCGACTGCATGAAGTTTCGATGCTGCGTTGTAATATGATGACCAAGTCGTTACGCTGTGTGTCATCCGAAGTCAGGGATATGCCTCATTACGATAGACTAACTGATGTTGATTTATTTTGGATGCATTTGAAAGAGAAGTACGAGAGAAACATCACTTCCAGGCCTTGGATTGGGTACTGCGCGCTATGCCTGATGGATGGTGGGGTATGCACATGGATAGTTTTAGTGATTGGTGCGACTATAGGAGGATGATGAGAATACATTTTGGGCATCCAAAAGTTTGGATGACAAATAAGTATGATGGAAGAGTTGACCCACGTGATCACCTAGCTAAATGGAATAAGGCTTATGGTGCAGAGCCGCAGCCTGAATGGGTGCATCTTTTTTTTCATACCCTAGGCATCATACCAATGAATTGGTATTTGGAAACAGAGCTTTTCCATCGTACGAAAGAATGGGACATCCTATGCCAGGGATTTTTAATGACGTTCAACTTTGAGGATGGGTTTGACTGTATTGACGCGGCAATACAAAAGGTTAAAGCAATGATATTTAAGATACCGCAAGATCCTTTGGACCTGATCCAACCTGATTAGACTTCCCAGTTGAGCCATGCACGGGAATGCTATAACGTGACTGCTAAAGAAGAAGATGAGGATCCCTGAAAGTTAATATTCTGGAAACTGAAGGTCACAATGAGGTTGAAGGTATGTAGATAGAGGATCTTGACATAACCGCACCGCTAAAAACTAGGTAGGTCAACATTGGCACAGAGGCGGAACAAAAATTTGCAAAGATTGGGGACTATTGGGATGATGCGATAGTAGACAAGGTTGTTGAGCTCCTCTGTGAATATAAGGATTTGTTCCCCACAAAGTTTCCTGATCTAAAAGGGATAATAGGAGACCTGCGTGTCATGAAGATTACCCAAAAACTAGATGCGGAGCCTGTAAGAAAAATACCTTACCGCCTTAATCCTAAGTATAAGGAAAGGGTTCGCATTGAATTGGATAAGATGCTCGCGGCAGGAATTATTGAACGAGTAGAGGAATCCGATTGGGTAAGCCTAATAGTGGTTCAAGAAAAGAAACAAAAAGAAGAAATAAGGATATGCGTGGATCTCTGGAAGCTGAATGATGCTTGCATGCATGACCCCTTCCCAACCCCGTTCACTGATGAAGTCCTAGATAATGTAGGCGCCCAAGAAGAATACTCTTTCACTAATGGATTCTTTGGGTATCATCAGATCAAAATCATGCTTAAAGATAGAAGAAAGATGACCTTTGTGATGGAATGGAGATGTTTCAGTATATTGTAATGCCTTTTGGGCTGAAGAATGTGCCAGCAATCTTTTCGCGTGTAGTCATTGCAACATTCAAAGACTTCATTCATAAGTTCCCAGAGGTGTACTTTGATGATTGGGCAGTGTTTGGATTGGTGAAGCATCATGTGGAAAGTTTGTGCTTAATGTTAGATACGTGTCGAAGATACCAGATCACACTCAATCTGAAGAAGTGTATGTTTTGTTTCCCTTTTGGGATCCTGCCAGGGCATGTGGTGTGCAAACAGGGATTGATGGTAGACCCCATGAAGATCACGGTGATAATCAACTTAGAGGTGCCAAGGAATGTGAAATAGCTCCGTGCAACCCTGGGGCATATCGGATACTATAGGAAGTTCATCAAGAGCTATGCCCATATCACCGTGACCATGGATAATTTGTTGAAAAAGGATGCTACGTTCTATTGGAGTGATGAATGCTAGAAGAGCTTGGATGTGCTGAAAGAGAAAATGGTCACCACGCCAATCCTAGTCTTTCCAGACTGGAAGAAGGAATTTCATGTGCACGTGGATGCCTCATGTATTGCGTTGGGGGTCGTGCTAAAAAGGGGGGGTGAGAAGGAATTGGACCATCCTATAGAATTCACGAGCAAGAAGTTATTCAAGGCTGAGGAGAACTATTCCACTACAGAGCACGAAGGACTAGCCATGGTATACGCGCTCCAAAAGTGCAACCACTATTTGCTAGGTGGACATTTTAAGATGTATATGGATCATTCTACGTTAAAATACTTGGTTAATATGTCTGTGTTGGGGGATAAAATGTGCAGGTGGTTGTTATTATTCCAGGAGTATGATTTTGAATTTATTGTGAAGCCTGGACGATTGAATGCAGGACCAGATCATCTATCGTGCATGAAAACAGGAGAGGAGCCCACTAATTTGGAGGGAGTACTACCTGATGCATAGATATTTATGGTTTGTGATATAGACAACCACTTTGAAGATATCATACAACTCTTGACAATGAGGACTACTCCAAAAGGGTATACAAGCCAGCAAAAGAAGGAGTTAGTAGTGCGCGCAATAGACTTCTCCGGCATTGCAGGACATTTATACACAATGGAGTGAGACGAAATATTGCAACTCTATGTACTTGACTTTGAGTTAAGTAACATCATCGCGGAGACTCATGGAGGAGCTGTAGGAGGACATTATGCAAGAAAAGTGACAGCGCAAAAGGTTTTGCGTGCTGGATTGTGGTGGTCAACTCTGCATAAGGACGCTAAAGAATACTGTAGCGCTTGTGATGCATGTCAAATATTGGCAGACCATCACTGAGGGATGAACTGTCATTAATATTGCAGGTGACATTACAACCATTCGAGAAATGGGTGATTGACTTTGTGGGAGAAATTTGGCCTCCAATAAAGAAAAAAGGTGCATGGTACATCATCATCGTGACAGAATACTTGACTAGGTGGGCAGAGGCCCAGCCTGTAAAGGACTATACTGGTGTGAGATAAATGAAGTTTCTTTTTGAATATGTATTGACAAGATTTGGTTGTTCAACGATTTTGATGAGCGATCATGGTACGCACTTCCTTAATGAAACAATCAATGCATTGACGGAAGAATTTTAGGTGTATCATCAAAGGAGCATGCCTTATCGCCTACATTCCAATGGGATTGTGGAAGAATTAAATAAGATATTAGAGAATTCACTAACAAAGGTTTGCAACACTCAGAAAAGTGATAGGGATGTGCACGTACTAGTGGTGCTATGGACCTACAGAATGACTTCCAAGAAGTTTACTAGGAAAATGCCTTTCAGACTTGTGTATGGCATAGAAGCTGTGATGCCAATGGAATACATTGTACCTAGTCTATGCATAGCAGAACTCATAGGAATGGTGGACCACAGAGCCTTGGAAGAGAGGCTCTCGTAGCTAGTAGAGCTTGAGGAGGACTGGTTTCTAGCTGGATTCCATCAAGAAGTTCAAAAGGAGTTGGAAAAGGCATGGCATGATTAACACATTAAACTGTGCACCTTCAAGGTAAATGATCTAGTTTTTCTATATGACAACAAGTTTGATAAATTTCTAGGGAAAGTTAGGATGCACTGGCTGGGGCCCTATGTCATCAAAGATATTAATGATGGTGGAATAGTTCAATTGGTTAAGTTAAATGGGGAGCCCTTCCCAGGAAAGGTGAATGGTAGCTAGTTTAAGCCATACACTGGTGATCCAACTACGTGACAATATGAAGGTAGCACAGTCTTAGCACTCTAGGAAGCTAAAAGGAGGCATGGGGCTATAAAATACACTACCTAGGTTAAGAAACTGTGTGATGAAGAAAATTTGCAGAACGAGGAGATATCACAGAGACCACACAAGCGCGCAGAAGAATGTGCTACCTAGGATAAACCGTCACAAGTCAACTGGAAAGTGACTGTTCATGATTTGACGATGAAAAAATGGCCAAATGGAGTGGGTGGGAAACATGTAAGATGAAATTTATGGGCGAGATCCTTGAAAATCTGTCGCCAATCTAGCATTAATGAATTGATTTTAGGGGGAACGGTCCCATTTGAATTCAAAATGGCCTATAAATTACATGTGGCTACCCAATGAATAAAACTTGGCATTTTGAACATTAAGTTGTTGAGCTCTTAGACATGTATGAACCATGAATTCTTTGAAGCTCTGATAATGAGTTCAACATTTAAGCAATTGCCAAGGGAGACACAAGAATTGTTGAATAGCGTCATGTCAATGCTGATAGAAACCGTAGATATTTGGGAAGTAGTGAATCTGAAGGGGCTGTGCCAGAGGTTGCCATGTAAGTAAAAGGAACTACTCCGGAGGTTGTAGAAATACCCAAGTCACCATGATTGCCTAGACCAAGGCCTACCCAAACCCAGGAAGGCGTGAAAGGCAAGAAAGGAAAGCAGGCTATGACACCACCGGTCTGCGCGTCACCTAGGAGAAACTTGCCGAAAGACAAGCCCACCGCTCAAGAAAAGGGCAAAACAATTAACGTAAAACTAGAGGAGGAAGAATATGAGGATATCCCAGTGGACAATGAGGATATTGGGATAGAAATAGAGGATGATAGGTTGAGGGGTCTGAACTCATTACTAAATTTCCTGAGTACATCCCTTCACGTAGGGGAAAGGCCAAGGTGCCTAAGGACATTGACGAGAGCAAGGTCACCTTGTACACACCTCTATTTCCACACAATATTATTTTTGAAGGACCACGCTTGGGGCAGATTACAATGTTGAAATTGGAGGATTGGGACTTAACTGACACCATCCCTCACTTGGCGACAAACCAGTTGATGCACTGCGTCCTCCATAAGACCACCAGGATGACTGCGTTGGAACCGCGAAAGTGGCTCAAAGGCATGGATAAGGCAGGCACTCTCAACCTATTATGGTTGTCACACTACAATCACACACCCATTACCTTGTTGGTAATCAAGAAGATGTTGTTCTTGGTACATGATGGGTGTCTGTGGCTGAAGGATCCAATACCCATCACTCATAGACTGATCCATAGGATCATGATGCTGCCATATTCAGGGGAGAATCTAGCTATGATGTTTATTGGAAAGGCAGGCAGACTGGCCCTTGCGGCTATGCGATTATAGGTATTTACGACCCTGTGGTCAAAGTGGCCACACACATATTGGCAGGGAAGGTCATGCGGAACTATTGCTTTGATGAAGTACCGACACCCTTCGTAACTCTAGTGGCCCAATGCATAGAGGGGCTTCAGGTTGATAGGGCACGCTACCTCTGCAGTGAGTTCCTTGTGAATTGTTGCGAGGCATTGGATCTCAACAAGACCTTCCACTATGTGTGGCTCTTTCTGTCCATTGTGCTGGTAACCTTGGAGCTACCCGAAGATAGCCAATTTCCCCCGGTCGCACCGGACCTACCTGAGGCCGTGAAGTACGCTTCGCTATTGGCGACTAAGGATCCTTAACGGATCAAGGACAACAATATCTTTTGGATCTTTATGGAGATGAATGTGCACATGGCCATCAACAGCAAGCTGTGGTTGTCACCTACTATCTTTGATAAATTGGAGCTGTACACGAAATTTAAGGCTGATTTTGACCATGTATCCATAAGGGCGTGGAAGGACCCCAAGCAAAAGCGGCATGAATTTCTCTAATTGGTGAAGGATGATGCAATTCAAGTGGTTATTGATAGCTCATCAGAAAAATAGCACACTATCTCAGGCTTAACGGCGGGATCCAGCAAGACATACGCATAGCAGAAGAAGGATGAAGCCAAGCTCAAGATGGAGCACCTGGCTGAGAAAAGGACAAAGGAGGCTGAGGATAAGGCTAAGGTAGACCACGCTGCCACATAAGAGACAGGCATAGATACAAGAGGAGAGGAGCGGGCTATGACAAAGAGAAGTCACCCTCCCTAGAAGAAAAGGAAGAAGAGGACAATCAAACAAAGCAGGGAGGAGTATACCCACATATGCCTCCATTCCGTATCAAGCGTCCAAGGGGAAAACAAAGTAGGGTTGCAGAAGAAGTCTAAGGTTAGCAAGACATCCATGGACTTGATCACCCTAACAGAGGGGGATCTGAACAAAAATGGAGATATAGTGCGGGATGCCACTGCAGAACTACTACAGCAGTTTGACCAGCAGCATCTGAAGGCACGCTTGAAGCCTTGGTTGGGTAATGCCTACTTGATCACAACCTCCATTGAAGGCAAGATGGCTAGTCTGCAGGGGATGCAATAGAAGCTTTAGGCTGACAGTGCAGGGCCAACAATGGAGTAGTTGGTCGAGGAAATAAAGTAGGTGACCATGTAGTGCACCATCAAGGTAGTAGTCGTACAGGTCGAGTTGAGGGGTCTTTGCACCAAGATCACCGCGCCTGTAGAGTGACTCGAGGGCGAGTCACCATGTTTGTGTTGGGGGCTTGTTGGGAATGGTTTCCCCCAAGAGATAGTTTTGGGGCAAAAGGTCCAAATTTTGTAATAAATATGTAAAGTCTCCACATTTTGTGGTCACGGAGCACGAAGATGTCAAAGGGTTGTCCGCCCTTGTTTTGTAAAGTCTCATGTCAGCTATAAATATCTACCCATGGTTCATGGACCATGGGATTGTATAAAAAGATAGCTTAGAAGAGTATAGGGAAATAGTAGTGATAAGAAGAGTTTTGGGTAAGAAGTTCTAAGTGTTCTCGGGTCTTAGCATAGGTAGAGGCTCTACTGCTGAGTGCGTAGATGCCTAGGGTGGAATTCCCTAGCTAAGTGTGCGGACCACTATAGCTGTGTGTGCAGGGTGGATAGAACTTGAGATATCAATAAAGAGAAGTGTTTTGCAAATGATTGTGTATTTTGTCTCTATTTAATGCATCTGATTATATTATGATACGATCTGGGTTTACCTTATAATGGTTTTTTACTGCACGAATGTATTCAATTATATATGGTAATTGTACATGAGCAATAATATAAGGTTACATGAAGAAAACTGTAAATGCATGGTAGATTAGTTAACACTTAAGATAACTTGGGAACTTATATAGTAACGTAGCCACATAGGTGCATAAGTACCTGGACCTCAGTTTAGGGATGTGCGAATATTAGTTGGGTATCTTCATAGAGGTATAGATCTACAAGAAGGAAATATCACAAAGTATAGATTGATAGCATGACCATCTTAGGGTGAAAAACTTGGTTCCTACATCCCCTGATACTGCTTCGGGTGAGACCTCAGTCCGCGCTCTGGGGGGTGATGCCGAAAGGGCTAGTAGTGTAGGGATTTGCTTGGATAACTAATGCTGAAACTGGGTTAGGGCCTAGCAAGCCAACAAAGCTCTATTCAGACTTGTGCCTTTGTCTTTGCCTCGATGAGTGTCCCAATAGATGGAATGGCATGTACGCACACAACAACATCCATACTTTGGAATACCCGTGCATGGGAAGCTTCCAAACTAATCATGACATGTGGGAGATATTCATAGTTCTGGATCTAACTCCAGATGCATGCGTTCAACTCAACTATCTTGCATCTCATTGTCCATGTTTTCATGTAGTCAACAACAACATGCACATTTGACAAGATGCATTCTCTCCTAGCACATCGCTGCTGCCAACCATTGAGATGGAAAACTAGTTGATGCACGGTACTAAACTTGGAAGACAACGTTCGCATAATTGCTTCAAGGGACAAAACTTCATCCAGTATTTCCTTCTTCAACTATGCTTGGGAGGATAATTTTCATGCGGAAAGAGTTATTTTTGCGGACAAATCTAACCTCCCTAGGAGTCTAAGACTCTCTAGTGACAAACAAGACAATTAAGAGCAATCCTTCTCTAAACATACATTATTCTATGAGAAACCAAGTGTTTTTCGATCCTACCTCAAATCCAACGCTTGTTGTAGCAGTTCAGCCTTGCTGATCCAGATGAGCTCCTCCTTCACTTTAAGACCTGCATACACTAACATTCAAACGATTACATAACACCTGAATATTTCATAAAACAAAGCATATTCATCACATAGACCAAGGAGTACATGAAATAATTCATTAACAACAAATCATTGAGAAGAATGGACTTATTTGTATTAAGGAAACAAAAAAGGAACCATTACAACCTGAGCCTTGGTGTTGTGCAAGCTCCTCCCAGGGTCCAACAAGAGATTTCCTCTACTTTGACAAGCTCACCCACTTCCAATATGGCAACAAGAAAGGATGGTAATCTCTCCTCACAAGTTAACAATGGAAGTCCTAATTCCAGCAGCATTTACCCTTTGGAATGTTCAGCTTTCAACCTTCCCCTCCTCTGGCCCAATGCCTGTATTTATAGTGTTCTAGAGGAAGTTATTCAGTTCCAACATCAATGGGATACTCCCTCTTTTGGATGGGGTAGCTCCTGTCTTGATGGGATAAGTTCCTCTATCATAGGGATGCATGAACCATCTGGAGGCGCTCAATACACGTCAAACACTCTTCTAGAATGCTCTAGAAGTGACCACAGGTAACTTTTTTAAGATGAAACTCGCGCCTTTTGACCTTTACAGGAGTACGCACCCATCCCTTGACTTACAGAGTGTACAAGTACGCATGTACAATGAGCTTGGGATGCGTACACGCAGGCAAGGTAGAGAGAACCTGCGTACCCAGAGATAAACATGATTTTAGATGACTTTCTCTCTTTCTTGAAGTTTGATATGGAGAGCAGAGGTATAAGGCTTGACAAGGAGGATAGTATGACTGTTGATGGAGCCATACTAGCTGCAGATAGTCATGGTGACAAATTTCAGTGTAACAAGATGAGTAGTAGCAACAAGGAATGGATGGATAGTTGCAAAGTCAGGTTTGGCATCCAACAAAGTTGAAGATGGTAGTAACCCAAAAAGAAAAACATAGTGGGAAACTAAAATAAAAAATATGGGATCTTGGAGAATTAAGGTCAGCCACAGTGCAACAACACAATTATATTAATTAATAGCAACAACAAAAAATTTGATATCTTGGAGGGTTTGCAGATTGAATATATTTTACTAGGAAGTTGAAAAACTTTCACCAAGGGAGTTTGATGTAGGAGAATCAAACCTAAACCAACCCATTTTGCCTGACTTTGAGAGGGGTCATGTAAATTCCCAAGGGATGAGATATTATCCTTCATTGTATATTGTGTAAATTAGAAATAGGGATTTTGAGGTAAGACCAATTGTCCTAGTTCTAGAAAAAATAGGTATTATTGTGCTATTAGGATGAGATGGAATTTTATCGCCAAAAGGGCCTTTCTAAAAATAACAAGTGTCCATCTAAGTTACTAGATAATCTTAGGAATGGGACAAGTGTATAAAAGCATATTTTTTGTTGGGAAATATTTTATTTGTAATTAGATATCTATAATCCTATGTATAGTTGGTAGGAAGAGAGCTCTGGTTGGAGGGGAGAAGTGAGCCACTAAATTTCCTTTGTATATGTTGTTGTTCTGAGTAACTAGAACTGTGTACTATATCCCTGTGCATTATTTCCTCTATTTGTATTTGTATTGGTCCAGTAAAAACTAATTAAATGTTTGAAAAATCCCGCTAATAGAGAAAGTCAGCAAATGTTTGCAAGCATAACTCAAAACGAATACGAAGCTTCAAAAAAAAATTGTGTGGAGAAACCATTCCCATTATAAACAAGTTTTCTAATCTGATATGTTAACATAACGTAAAGGGCTTTTGTGCATTTTTTGCATTTGCATGTATATGTTGAGTAAATACTCTTTGTTTATACCTACTCTAAGTTAATAGTAGTATTTAAAGATTGATCGCATCCTTATGTTTTTGTCTAGATATGTGTGTGTGTGTGTGTGTGTCAATTTTTGTATGTTTGAATGAGTAATTGAATGGTCAAAGGGAATGAGTCTCCTATTACATGCAAACCGAGAAAATTGAGTATCAATGGAGGTCTCATTAACATGTGTGTATAGAGAACGAGGGGTGCCTGCAAATTAATTCAAATCTAGAATTGGAGACGATATGAGAGACAGGGCTCAAAGAGGAGTTTGGAAAATGATGCATTGAAGTTTCTCTATCAGTACAAGTATTTTTCATAAATCCCCTTACCATCTTCTTCAAGAGAAAAATGCTTGAATCGCAAGGTAGGCACAATGTTTTTGTTTTTATCAAAACTTATTAATTTTATCGAGCCCAACAACCGAATAGAGTGAACCCATAAAAAGATGTAGTTGGAATAAATTTTGTTCAGGCCGAATTTCAAAGGAGGCATAAGAACATGATGGCTCCTAGACCGAGAAAATACCAAATAGAAATTTATCCTAACCTTGAGGTGGGACCCAGTTTGATTAGGCCTCAAACTTGTCGGAGTAGTTGGGGACCCAGCTAGGAGTGTGAAATATGTTAGTGTAGCTGAGATAAGGAGTGCCCCAACCCCCTGACCAAATCCCATTTGTGTCGTACTGGTTGCGCAAAGTTTAAGGATTGGACTCGTTTTTTTAATTATTTTAATCAGATTAGATTATATGAAAATAAAGGGGTTTTGCGAACATTTTTACGTGTTAACTACATTGGCTCAAGAAAATCAAAGCCAATAATCTGCTTGGAAGAGGTAGTTTGGATTTTGGAGGTGGATTTTATAGCTTAGACCAAGTCTTAAAACACAACAACTTTTTATCCCAACATAGTGACAATAATGTCCAGGTCCATAGCATTATCAATTTTTTTTGTTGCATTAGAAACTCCAAATGCATTGGTTGGGACCATTCATAGTTTCGAAGATTAAATATTCAAGAGTTGTCAAACTTGCACAAATTGATGGTATTCTTTGGCCTGGTTGGGTGAATGGTGCTCACCTGAAAGCATACTATGCCCCTTAATTCATGTAATTTTGTTTTTCTCTGTCTAGGAGTATAGGTTAGGGTTTAGTCATTATTTTCAATCATATTAGTCTACTTTTGGATTTTTTTAGTTGCATCAGTAGTCTTCTGTTTTTTGTTGCATTATAATACAACCAATTGTGGTTAGGGAGGTACAATTTTCATTACTTAGTTGTATGTTTGTTACGTGTCCATTATATTGAGTCATCATTACTGCAATAGTTGGATATGTTGAGTTGGCAAAAAAAAATTGTTTCCGTCCACTATACTATCACCTTTTTGTGTCCCTTTTGTCCAATTTTCCGGTTGATGATATGGAACCTAGGGATATGGATTTCTATCACATTCAATTTTCCAAGTTGAGGTTTGATTTGGTCAATCATTTACTATTACCTACCTTATTAAATGCCTAATTAGAAAATTGATTGTCAGGATTTGTTAGGAGTTGTATCTAAGTATTGAGAGTAGTTTCCTTATCACTCATGTGCTTTTGAGTTCTTAGTTATGTTTTCTCCCTAACATCTTAGTCTGAGCCTTTAGTTCCCAATTTCTGCCATTTTCCACCTGTTACCCATGTCTATTATCATAATAATCTAAGTAGGGGTCCAACTCTCAAGTCTACCATTCCTCTCAAATTGTTTGACCCTCGAGTCGAACATATTAAAGACTTGTAGGGGAAGTATGTGAAAGGTATTTTGGTTGATAATGACTGATCCAAATTAAACAGGAACACAAAAAATTACAGAGATAACCATAAACACACACAGAAAATGGAAATAAACATCTAGGGTGATGTTAGCTTATATCTGAGAAGAGATGTGGTGGCTACATGCCTTTGAACTGTGTTACAATGAGGCTCGAAGGCCTATTTATTGTTGAGAAACAATGGAAAACCCTAAACATCCAAAAACCTAACCCTAGAAGATGAAACGCCAAAATGTGGGCCCCATTTGGGTAAATTGGTACATCAACTTCCTAGGGTCATAACTTTGGCATACGATCTCCGTTGACACATACAATATCTCGTTAGAAATATCTATATGAGAACTACAACTTTGGGAAGAACAACATCGGTCCATGGACCCATGTTGCTCCTAGTTTTCCCAAAAAACGTCATTTAGGGCCTCAAAATGGCTCTGGAATTTTAGGACCCGAAAAACTCCTAAAAATAGTGAACTGTGCTACAATTAAGGAAACCGAAAAGCTGAAAGAAACAATGGTGGGGGTCCAAGTGGACTTGGTGGTTGGCCACCAATATCCACCAGGATCATTCCTCCTCCCTTAGGAAGCAATGGTCCCCATTGCGTTGAGTTGCTCCATGAGATGAGGAAACTTCTGCTGAACTTTGTACCTAGTGAGCCACTTGCCTTGGTGAAGGAGTTGGCCTGCTTTGACAACTCGATACAGTTGGATGCTCTGTTGGCAAGTGTGCTTGATCTGTGTGTCCATGATTCAATCAGTTGCAACTTGTTCCATGCAATCTAGATTTAACTCTGTGGGTGTGAGTTGTTCTGCAATGTCGGATGTGTCTAGTAATGGTGGAAAGTATGGCTGAAGGCGGTCCACATTGAACACTGGGTGTGGGCCAAGGAATGGGGGAATTTTGAGCTCAAATGCATTGTCTCTCATAGCCTTGGTAATGGTGTAAGGACCATATCGGAGTGGTCTGAGTTTCCGATAGGCTCCGGTAAGGCGTTCCTTTTACAAATGCAACCAAACTTTGTTGCCCACCTGAAACTTATGTGGCACCCGATGTTGATCATGTCGTTGCTTGTACTTGGCATTTGATTTCTCCAAAATGTCATTGACTTGCTAGCGAATATGTTGGATGTGCTCAATGAATTTGTTTGCCTTATCTGTTTCGAACTGGACATGAGTCGAATCTGCGTGAGTAGTTGCAAATGGCATGGCCACAACAATTGGACATAGTGGCTAGAATCCCAAGCCCACCTGAAAATGGTTGTGGCCAATCGAGCTATGGAGAGCCCGGTTGTAGCTGTGCTAAACATAGGGGAGGCTCTCATCCCATGTGTGTGGATGCTTTGAGTTGTACATGCACAGAATGTGTACAATCATCCTGTTGACAACCTCTGTCTGGCGATCAGTTTGAGGATGGAAGGTTGTGGACTTAGTGAGTTTGGTGTCCAGCATCGACCAGAGACTAGACCAAAATGTACTAAGGAACCTGCTATCCGGATCTGAGATGATAGGTTGTGGGATCCCAAAGTGCACCCACACTCGTTCAAAGAAGAGTTTAGCAGTGGCTTCTACTATGATATTCTTCTTGCAGGCCACCATAATGGCCATCTTTGAGAACCTGTCGGCGACCACAAAAACACGGTCATTTCCATGCTTAGTGGAAGGAAGGCCTAACATGTAATCCATGGAGATGGATTCCCAAGGTCGACTAGGGGTGGGTAGCGGGGTATAGAGGCCTTGCTTCTTGACTTTCGATTTGGCAATGGCGTAGGCAGTGCATGATCTGATGCACTTCCCGACATCCTATCGAAGATTCGTCCAGTAGAAATATTTCTGTAGTACTGCCACCATTTTCTCGACCCTAAAATGCCCAGCAGCCCGACTGTAATGTGCTTCCCAAATCATCTTGGCACGCTCGCTTAAAGTAACACAAAGGTGACCAAGGTGGCATAACAGGGCATCCTAGAGGTGAAGATCTGGAACATGCCAACCCTCCAATAGTGTCTGGTATGTGTAGCCAAAGTCTAGGTTGCTTTTGTAGAGAAGTGGCCAATCGGAAGTCTCGTGCCTGCAAGAGTTGAGCACAGTGGTTAATGACATGATCGGTGGTCAATTGAGGCAATCTGCAACATTTTTGTGCTTCCCTTCTTATACTTGATATTCAAATGGAACTGTTGTAGGTATGTGGACCACTTCTGATGGCGATCATTCTGTAATTTCCCTTGGGTCTGTATGAACTGGAGGGGTCGGTGGTCTGTGTGGATGACCGTTTCCTTCCCAAAAATGTAATGTTTTCATTGTCAGTAGGCTTGCACAATGGAATACATCTCCTTGTCATAATTGGGATACTTCTGGACTATGTCTGAAAGTGTCCCACTGTGATATGCCACTGGATGCCCTTGTTGAGTAAGGATTGCCCCAATAGCATAGTCAAAGGCATCTGTCTCGACCTCAAATGGTTGTTGCAAGTCTAGAAATGCGAGCACTGGTGTCGAGCAGAGGCGGTCTTTCAACTCTATGAATGCCTTATGTTGAGATTCAGACCAAAATAATTTTTCTTTCGCTCCTCCCTTGGTGACTTGACTCAAGGGCCAAGTGATATGAGAAAATCCCAACACGAACCTACGGTTGAAGTTGGCAAGACCTAGAAAGTTGTAGAGCTCTGTTAGAATGGTTGGAGAGGGCCAATCCCGAATGACTTGGATCTTCGTTGGATCCACATGCACCCCCTGTTCATCAATAATGTATCCCAGATACTGAACCTAGGTCATGCCAAAAGTTCATTTCTCCAAATTCGCACATAACTTGTGTTGCCACAGTGTTTGGAGAACCTGTTGGATGTGCTGGAGGTGCTCTTCCAACTCTAGCTGAAGATCAGGATGTCATCCAAGTATACCACTACAAATGAGTTGGTGAATGGCTGCAAGATGTCATCCATTAGCCTCATGAAGGTTGCAGGAGCATTCGTCAATCCGAAAGGCATAGCCAACCATTTGAAAAGGCCCTCCTTGGGTTTGAAGGCAGTCTTCCACACATCAGAGGGTTTGATTGGTACCTGGTGATATCCTGACTTCAAATCAATCTTGCTGAAATATTTCGCCCCCTTCAGTTGGTCCAGGAGGTCATCGATCCGTGGGATCGGGTACCTCTTATGGGCAGTGATCTTGTTCAGCGCTTGATAGTCAATACAGAGTCTCCAAGTCCCATCCTTCTTCTATACCAACACGATCAGGCTCCCACAGGGCAATGAACTTGGATAGATGTGACCTTTCTGTAGCAGCCCCTGAATCTGCCTCTTGATTTCATCGTTCTCCAGAAGGGAGCCCCGATAGATTGGTCCATTAGGTAGTGGTGCACCTGGGGTCATATCGATGGATTGTTTGACCTGACAGTGTAAAGTAACCCCTGTGGGGGAGGTGGAGATGTCCTCATACTCCTCCACGACCTTGTCCATTTGTAGTTGTTGTGCGGAGGGACCCTGTCTGGAGGTTTTGGCCACCATCTTCTTCTTTCCTTGAGGGTGTATCATCAGGAAAACAAATTTCCTGGTTTTGGAAATGAGCTTACTGCATTGTTTTGTAGTAACCAAAGAGATGGCAGTAGGCGGTGCTACCTCCGGTATCCTGTACAAATTATTTCCCATAGTAATAATAACAGCATGACCTTAATTCATACACAGCATGTCACTTCCACAAGTATGGTTGTCCTAATAATACAACACAAACTTTAAGGGGAGCAATGTCACACAATACCTCATCCGTGAAGGGCTTGATGTTGTATGGAAGGTGATATTGCTGGCTCACGCGAAGATCCCGTCCTTGGTGAAGCCACCCGATGGTGTATGGTTGTGGATGTGTTGTGGTCAGTAAGCCCAACCGCTTCACAACCTCTACCGAAATGAGGTTCTTTTGGCTCCCGCTGTCGACAATGAATTGTAGCGGGGATCCCTTTACCCACATCTGGGAGTGGAAGAGACGCTCCTCCTCCTCTAGATCTTTGGGTTCCTCCTTCTGGATCTTCGTTGTGGCAATGGTGGCGTTGGGCTCTGCATTGATAATCTGCTTCCCTTTGTCATTCCCCTTGTCAGGTTCTGACTTAGAGTTGAAACATGCATCTAGTTCTGAAACCTTTAGCTCAGCCACCAGTGATTGCTTGGCTCGACACTCACTTGTGTTGTGAGTGGAGCTCTTATGGAACTCACACCATTTTCCCATGTCCTTTTTTGGCTTCGCAGCGCTGTTCTTTACTTGTAGCTTTGGCAGTTTGTCTTGGGCCACCCTGCCTTGGCTTTGTCCTTTGTTCTGCAGTTTGAGGGCACCTTTCCCTTGCTTCGGATTTGCTGATCCAAAGTCTCCCTTCTTCTGTTTAAACTTTTGGTCAACCTTGACGGCATATTGGTATGTCATGTCAAGCGAGGAGATGTTCAAGATCTATTTCTTCTTGGATGTACTTGTGCAGGCTGGGCTTACCAAATCAAATGCTGCTCCAAATCCTTGATACCCAACTTTGTGCAAAGGGTATGGAAAATATTGGTAAACTATGGCACGTCTTGGTCCCCTCCCTGCCGCAGCGTGGTCCACTTTATGTATTGATCCTCATAGCTTCTGACAAGGTAGTATTGCTCCTTGATGGCATCCTGGAATGAATTCCAAGTGGATGCTGCTAAAAATAGTGAGTTGGTACTTTCATCCTTCTGCTCGCAGTAGGTTTCCCACCAGTGCTTGACATGGGGGGCTGCTTTGAGAAGAATGAAAATAATCTTTTCCTGACTAGAAAAATCATGAACAGAAAAATAATCCTCTAGCTGATTTAACCATTTATAAACGGAATTTGCGTCTATCTGACCCTTGAATATGGGGATTTCAAAATTATCTTGTACCTTAAACGGTGTGGCGTTTCCAGAGTAGCTGTGGGAAGCTGATGCGTCGCCCCTGGGTAGTTGCTGAAGGATCTGGGCAAAGTTGTCCATCATCATGTTCCTTTGTCACTCGAGGGATTCTTCAAGCAAGATTTTGATAGGATCTCCTACTCTCTCATCTTTCTTTTCATTAGCCATGGGAGGCCGTCGGGTTTTGCAAGGCTGGGCTTGCAAAGGTTTGACCAGTTCAAGCCCTAACTCCTTATATCCCGACCTTGTTGGGGACATGCAAAGTAAAACAGAGAAAAAGCAGACCGCTTTGATACCACTGATCCGGATTTAAACAGGAACGCAACAAATTACAGAGATAACCATAAACAAAAAGATGCAGTGGAAATAATACTTCATTTCATTAATGTAAAATATTGAGATATGCTTACAAACAGAAAATGGAAATAAATAGCTAGGGCAATGGTAGCTTATCTCTGAGAAAAGATGTGGTGGCTACATGCCTCTAAACTATGTTACAATGAGGCTCGAAGGCCTATTTATTTTTGAGAAACAATGGAAAACCCTAAACATCCAAAAACCTAACCCTAGAAGATAAAACGCCAAACTGTGGGCCCCGTTTGGGTAAATTGGTACATCAACTTCCCAGGGTCGTAACTTTGGCATACGATCTTCGTTTGACGCGTACAATATCTTGTTAGAAAGATATATCTGAAAACTACAACTTTGGGAAGAGAAACATCGGTCCATGGACCCAAGTTGCTCCCAGTTTTCCCAAAAAAAACATTATTTAGGGCCTCAAAATGGCCCCGGAAGTTTAGGACCCGAAAAACTGCTAAAAATAGTAAATTGTGCACAATTAAGGAAACTAAAAAGCTAAAAGAAACAATGGTGGGGGTCCAAGTGGACTTGGCAGGTGGCCACCAATATCCACCTAGATCAATGACTTCACTAATGTTGATACTCTCACTAATCTGACCAAGTAGCATATTTTTTTTATCAAAGTAAAGAGAAGGATACTCAAATTACCACACTGGAGGATGAGTATCACCAAGTTAAGAAGACTATTCGAGATCTTAAGCCCAATGTTTAATACCAATATCTCCAGTTGCATCACCTTAATTTGACCGCAAATACTAATGGAATGGCTTACTTGCAGCTCGACCAAAATCTCCAAATGTGGCTAGCACTCAAACTTTTGTTGATCTTGCCAACATTTTGTTCTAGAAATGTCAAGACAATTTAGATGCTTATATCTCCTTCCACCGGTCATTTATCTAAATTTTTCCTAAGTTGCGTCCTTCATTGGATGCATGATCATCTATGCAAGAAAAATATTGACTCGAGGGAAATTTAATAAGTTGTGGTCGAGTTTTTTCAGGTCCTTCATTTTTTTATTAGTTTGTTTTGACTAAAAATTAGTCACAAAAAGAAGAAAGTGAGAGTCGAAAAACGCATAGTTGGACCAATTCATTGGAAATTATCAAGCGAGTGGGAGTTAAAAGGCAAGTTGCATAGATACAAGGAGAGAGTTGCATAGAAGGGCATATATACAGTTAGAGAGAGAGAGAGAGAGAGAGAGAGAGAGAGTTCTATTCATGTTATGATCATGTTCCTGTGTATCTGTTATCATGGCTCTGATAAGATAAGATGTATTGAGCATTATTGTAACTCTATAGAATGGTGAGATTGAAGTTGTAATGTATGATATGGGCCTGATATTAATGAAATGAGGTTGTTTTCAAGGATATTCTTGGCGTAATTTGATTAATCTATGCATTGTTTTAAATTTCTAATTATGTTCATATGTACTGGATCGTTGTCTTTTAATGGTTGATAACTCATATAAATGGTATATGAACTTGCCCACATTCTAAAAACCCCTTCAACATGCTTAAGGTCCTGATAGCGCTTCGGGTGAGACCTTCTTCCCTTGCGGAAGATTGAAAACTAGTGCAAGCTAGACTAAAATGGAACCCTTTTATTAGCCCCTAAAGCAGAAACCTAATCTTTGCGTTATTTTTCTCCAACAAAAACTATCCTAGAGAGAAGGATTAAGTAGATGAGAAATTGAGCAATTACATTAAGTACCTCATCAAATGGAAGAACCTAGCAGTGGAAGATGCAACATGGGAAAATGAGTTGTTAATGCAAAAGAACCTACAGCTAGTCAAGTTTTGAGGGCAACACTTGTTCAAGGGGGGAGTGCATGTTTAGCCCTACACAAGCCCCATGAAAACCATAAAACCTTTTATTAAGCCCTAGATATTGAGTAATTACATTTCTATTTTATATTGTTATGTAAACCATAATCTTTCATTGTACCATATTATTATAATTGTACCCTTTGTCTCGTATATGTATACCACAGAGACTTAGTCATAGGACCATCAAGTATTGTCTTATTCATTGTATTTATTATAAAAGGAGGGTTTCACCTCGAATTGGACTATAATTATTGGCTTTCTTATCATTTTTAAGGTGCACAGTTCATAACATATGATCCCATGATTTTATCTTATGTGATCACTAGAGTGAAGATAAATATTCCTCTCACAACTTTCATGAATGCCCTCTATCCTAAATACTTTCATATCTTGAATCCCTACAAGATAATGGCCAAATGGTGTGAATCCCAATTGACTCTCTAGTGGATAAATTTACAAAACATGAGAAAGCTTTTGGATGGAAGAAGATAGCTCCACACACTAGAAAAACTATGTGCCTTGCTTATAAATTGAATAATCAATCAAATGACTCTTCTAGAAGAAAAAGAAGTGAATAAGAATAAGATTTTATCTTCATTGTGACCGATGTGGAAGAAATGGACATGAGATGAAGACATGCAGAATCCCTTAACATAACATCAAAAATAAGAAAAGTAAAAAAGAAGGTAGATACAAAGCATCAAAACTAGTACAAGATAAATCATCTAAATATACTAACTATATTGTTGTCTATCACAATTTTGGAATGTCAGATTCAGAGCTATAGCCAAAAGCATAGTCCATCAACATGATTTGGTTTATGGTCATCCTTAAACCACCATTTAGTAGAAGAATTAAGGCTTATGCTAGACATTAGTTTATGGTCATATTTAAGATATAATTTAGTAGAGTGCATATTATTTTGCTAGCCATCTAGTTTGTGGTCATCCCAAAACCACTAGATTTAGAGAGCACATTCAACCATTGGAAATTGTACTCCATCTCTTTACATAATAATCATGAGCACCCTTTCAGATTAAGGGGGAGAATGATAGACAGTTAATCCTTAGGGACTTGTAATTTGTAAATATTTAAAATAGGAAGAATAGGAAGAGACATTAGACCTTGGAAGATGAGACCAAATGTTGCGAAATCTTGTATATATAAATGTTTGAGTTCATGAAAAAAAGATGAATTTTTGGAGTTATTCCTCTATCGAATGTCAAATAGAAAACTTAAATAAAATAAAAATTGGTATGATTCTATGGAAATGTTAGTTTTAGGTTGCATAGTATAAAAGTAAAGCCTAGGGTAGGTCAAAAAATAGTAAAAAAAGGTTTAAACACATCCATAATAATCAAATAACTAATTATATTTTAAAATTGAAATATTTTGAGCCCATTGGGGACAGCTCAATTGGAAATCGCCATGTTATGAAATATTATGTAAACCATGAAATTCAAGGTTCAATTCCCCCATGGGTCAAACCAACAAAAACAAAAAATGAAGTATTTTGACATGTCATAGGGATTATTAGAAAGAGCCACTCCATTAGCTAAATATTATGACTTTAAAAGACACAACCCATAGTTAAGGACATCTCAAGTGTCATCAAGTTGAGGAAATCTAAGGATGGAGTGTAATTAAATCACATTATGAGAGATACCAAGATATATTGCATCAACTGTAATAGTTATAATGGTTGTATATTTAACCAATTTAGTGACATTGGAAGGAAATAATATCCTATATTGAGTAAATAATTATATGGATTTTGTAAAAGTGATGTGACAACTAAAGGTTCTAGATTCCCATGACTCCCATTAAAAGACAATAGCTTGAGTGGTAGCTAGCGAGTTTAAATCCCTTTCTCCAGACCTTTGAACAAGTTGAAAATCTTGATGAGTGATTCCTATAAACCTAAAGGGTGGGAAATTTTGATATTGAGGTAAATAGTGGCAATTGGTGTAATTTGATCCTAGGTCTTGCCCAAAATAGTCGTTTGAAGTTGTTGATTCACTAATTATTGTTAAAAAAAATCATGTGATTCCCACCAGTAATGAATATATTGATCCATAGATGCAAACAAAAAGATATATTATCAAGGATGAAATTTAATGATTGAATTCCTTATCATTAGGCATTTTAGCTATTAAATATGACTAAAAAATTAATCACCCATTACACAGATAACAAAATAAATTAAATGTGTTTTTTAAAACTATCAAAACATTCAACTTAATTTTGAAATTTCAACCTAAATATTAAAAAAGTTAAACAATACAAAAACAAGAAGAGTAAAATGTCCATAAATGCAAAAAAAATGTATTATCAAAAATAAAATTTAATGGTAAAATTCCTTGTCATTAGGCATTTTAGCCATGAAATATGGTTGAAAAATTAATTACTCATTACACAAATAACAAGGTAGATTGAATGTGTTTTTTAAATCTATCCCAATCTTCTTAATTTTTAAATTGGTAGATTGAATGTGTTTTTTAAATCTATCCAAATCTTCTTAATTTTGAAATTCCAATTAAATGCTAAAAATGCTAAAAAAATACACAATGCTAAAAAGGTTAAAAAATACACAAATATGAAGAGTAAAATCTAAAAAACTTTGATAAAATAAAGTTTGCACAAAGGAGAGGTTAAAACTATACATTTAAACTACGCACCTAAGATATATATATATATATGGGAAACTAAAGAAACCAAACAACCTATGGTCCCAAATCATGTTACCAAATCAAGTGAATACATAGATTAAAGATATTAACCTCTCTAAAGCACCACAAGAAGAGAAGAAAACAAAGTAATAAGGTCCTGGAAAAAATAAAAAGTATTAGCCACTCACTAAGAATCATGACCATAAAATATATTTTTGTTAATTTGATGTAATGCAATCACCTTCATTGGTATTCAAATTGTGGATTTTATATATGTCAAGGAATATTGTAATTCTCGAAAGATGTAAGGCAATCACTTTCATTGGTATTCAAATTATGGACTTTATTATATGTTAAGGAATATTATAGTGGAATGAAAATCTTTAATTAATTAAAGGAAGTTTGAAAGATGCAGTGGCTTAATCAACCAAAAAGAGAGTGAGGAATGAAGTTATTTAATACATTAAAAATAAATCAAAACATATTCAAT
>APFE030676171.1:0-40180 GCA_000404065.3 Pinus taeda | reverse complement strand
CTCTAGATTTCATTTATATTATTAAAATTTCATTGTTCCACTATACAATAAAGTTTTCTAGCAAAATTCCACTGCACTCCCTTTCCATGAAAATTTATTCATGGGATGATGTTTATTCCTTCCCACGGTAAAATGCACCCCTCAAGCTTATCATTTTCAATGGTTAATTTAGCTAGGAAATTAGATAGAGAACATATAACTCAAATGTACGTAATATAAGCAATGCTATTTTATCTCTAATGATTATCAATATACTAAAGCATGAATATTTATCACAAAAATGAATAATGAAAAAAATAGATGGTGACCAAGTGATGGTATAAGTAAGTTAGAGAGATATTTTTTATCTATGAAATTTACTTGTTATATGTTTAGATTGCTATTTTTTACTATTTGAAATGTATTTTTAAATGCATTATTGTATTTGAAGTCATGGGAAAAAATTTTAAATGCATTATTGTATTTAAAGTCATGGAAAAAATACTACGACATTATGTTTATACATATTTAACAACTCAAATATCATTTTAATCATTTTTTTATTAGATTTTATGTAAAATTCATTGAAAAGTATTTTCAGATAAAAAATACAAAACAAAATACATAGAATATTTAGATAATGTTTTTTTATCATTTATTTGCATGTGAAAACATACAAGATGATAGACAAATGGGAGGGCATGAATATATTCTATTAACTAAATGCAGATGCTTACAATGTGCATTACTTTGGCAATCAAAAAGAAAAAATTACAATTGGGAGGAGAGGAATTATCTATATATACAAAGAGGGGACGTTGATATTGTGGAAGAAAAGGTTGGATATACTATTGGACAATTCATCACAACAAATCTCATAAAATTATATTTAAAAATATGAAATCTACATTATTACAATTTTAATGTTCTTTATATTTTTGGATCTATAGATTACTGCTAATTGTGTGTGCATGCAAAATAAAATTATGCAGAAAATAAAGAAAATTGAAATAAAAACTCATAAACCATGATTTGAAACAATATATGACCTTGGAAACCCTTTCGAGAGAAAACCCAACTGGAATGTGAGGTCGCTATGCTCTCTTTATGGAAATAGAAAATGGCTATGAGTACAAAGAAGTATGGCTTATGGCCTATGGGCTACTATAGTGCACAAATTCTCTCTATATGCTCTATCTTATATCCCTCTCGACTATTTTTGCTTATATATGGAACAAATGCACTCAAAAGAATGGAACCCCTTTTCCTCCTAGTGGTCTAGTTATAACACAACTTGATAGCCTACTAGTGGTTAGGTTTGACTACCTCAACTCTTAACCAGAGTTACAATATGGACTTTTCTAGATTTTTCTTCATCAGAATCATGTTGCTAGCCCCTTTTCCATAAATAATGGGGGTTGACATGACATCGTCTTGAATTATGGTGGTGAAAATAAGAAGGTCAACACCTAAGTGGCATAATTTTTGCATACAGAGTCTGATTAACGTGATTCTTGCATCATTGGAAAGGGCTTTATGTATATATATGAAGAAAAGGTGTGGTACTAAAGTGACAAAGTTTTACCCCCAAAAAAATTCATTTGATGCCTCAAAATGCTCCTAGAAGGTTCTAGACACTAATTTTCCAAACTAGGTCTCGTCGGTAAAAATGGCCATGTGAGCTAATTCCTCCAATTTCCCCACTCTGAACACATCAAGATGGATAAAAAACATTATAATGATCCAATCTATATTAGACCTCCCCATTTTGGGAGGCTTTTGGTCCCCAAAATCTTTTACTGAATGAGCTAACGAAATTTTTCCTCCACCTTCTCTCATGTGTACCATTTAGCTTTGCTTGGAAGTTGTCCTTTCAGCCCAAGCTACCAATGGTAATGTTGCCATTGTTTTGTAGTTGTGGACCTCTTCTACAAAATTATATCTTCTATTGACTTTGCCTAAACATTTGGTGCCAAATCCTCCACAGAACGTAAGACCTATTCATCTTCCTAATCTAAAATAGAAGGCTCATAGAGTTTCAAATTCTCTACATTCACAACTGAGTAAATGCATATGTGTGGTGATATATTGAGTGGATAGGCATGATCACCCACCTTTTTTAGTATCTCGAAGGGACCATATTACAGAGCTTTGATTTTCTTACCATGACCGTATAGCCTCTCCTTGTTCAATTGCAGCCATACTCTGTCTCCCACCTCTAATGATTTCTCTGTTCTACATTGATGATGCCAAGCCTTATATTTTTCTTGTGACTTCTACAGTGTCTCTTGTACTTTTATATGGATTTTCTTGATCTTATGTACAAAAATTTCCATCCCTCGAGGTGTCCCCTATAAGATCCTACCTCACTCCTACTTGTTGCCCATATGAAATATCCAAAGCTGAAGGCAACAAATATTCAAAATAAGTTTCAAATGGGGACTTACCAGTAGAAGTGTGGACTATTGTATTATAAGAGTGTTGTATATATACCATATTTTTATCCCAGGCCTTCGGATCATTCTGGTTATAGCCCCTCAAAAAATGCACCAAAAACTTGTTGACAACTTTTGTTTGCCCATCTGTCCCTGGATGAAATGTTTTAGACCTCTTCAACGTGGTGTCTATATTCTCCCACAATGTAGTCCAAAATGCACTGATAAATATGATGTCTCGGTCTAAAACTATTCTCCTTGGTATCCTAAAGTGCACCCAAACTTGTCTAAAGAACAAGTTTGTTGTTCTTGCCCACTAATAGTCTTTTTACAGGGCATCAAAACACGCATCTTATTGAACCTATCAACTACCACTAATACATAGTCATGTCCTTTTCTAATTGTTGGTAAAACTCCCATAAATTCCATGGCAATGATTTCCCAAGGATGAGTGGGTACAGGAAAGGGATGATATAAACCTTGTTTCATGTTACTAGGCTTGTTGGCACAAGAAAGCATGCATCCTCTTATGAAATTAGCTACATGTTCTTTCATCTTGGGCCAATACACATAACTCTGCAAGTTGATCATTGTTTTCCCTATACCAAAGTTCCCTAAAACCTTGGAGGTGTGACCCTCTCTAATCAACTGCAATCACTCACCTTAAGGAACACATAGCTTATCCAGACTATAAAGAACCCATCCTGGAGATGGTAATAAATGGTGTTTTCACCATCGTGAACATGAATCTTGACTTTGCAATTGCTGAAACACCTCCTTGAAGTCCTCATCCTCTGAATATGCCTCTCTATTTTCATCGTGGATGAATGACTCCATGTGCATTAGAGTTCCCAAAGCTATGATTTTAGAAGTGGATGGCCTTCAAAGCATGATAGCCAACGTTTTTGTGATGTCATTCTTGTACTTAATCACTAAATGAAATTGTTGTAGAAACCCCATCCACTTATAATTCCTAGCTTTTTGTAGCTTACTCTGGGCTTGCATGTACTATTGGTGATATATGTGGATCATTGTCTCCTTTCCCATCAGATAGTGCTTCCACTTCTTCATAGCTTACACCTGGGCATAGATCTCTTTGTCGTAGGTATGGTAGTTAAGAACTTCCCCATTAAATACTTTAGAATGGTAGCAGACAGGCCTTCCTCCCCACATCAAGATCACTCCCATAGCATACACACTTGCATTTGTCTCCACTTCGAAGGGCTGCTACAAGTTTGGTAATGCATGAACTAGTTCTTGACTAATATTCTTCTTTAATTCCTCAAAGGCCCTCTACTGACTCTTTCAACACTAGAAACTCTTTCCACTTGTTGTTATGGTGTGGTGTGGTGTTGCTACCACTGAAAATGACACTATGAACATCCATAGGTACTGTGCTACTCCAACAAAAATCATAACCTCAAAATTTAGAAACATTAGTAAGAACCAACCATTTCATGATGGCCTCCATCTTGGCAAGATCTGTCTTCAGCTCTCTTCCACCTATCACATACCCCAGATACACCAAATACTATTGTGCAAACTCACACTTCTTGATATTTTATGGCATTTGGTGCTTCTTTAACGTCTCCAATACCTGTGTTAAATGTGATATGTGCTCCTCCCAGATAGCATTGTATACAAGTATATAATATGAATAGATCATAACAAATGAATCTATAAAAGGGTGCAATATATCACTCATTAACCTCATAGATGTAGCTAGTGCATTGCATAGGTCGAATGGCATGACTAACCACTCATACAAACCTTTCCCAGCTTTAAGGAAGTTTTCCAGATATATCTTCTTTGAATCGAACCTAGTGATACATAAAATTTAAGTCTAGCTTGGTGAAGTACCTCGTTTGTTGCAATTGATATAGGAGATCATCTATCTTGAGAACGTGGTGCCTATTCTTGAGCATGAATTTTTTCAATGCCCTATAATCAATGCACATATGTCAAGTCATATCCTTCTTTGGCATAATGATGATGGGTAACCCACATGGTGATGTACTTGGTCAAATGACACCCTGTTCTAGTAACTACTGCAACTATTTCTTCACGTCACTTGCTTCTATAATATACTATATGTACAACCTAATATTTGGTAATGGGGAGTCCAACAATAGTTGGGTCTCGTGCCCCACTTCCCTCTTGGGTGGTAACCCTTTAGGTTCTTATAACATTTCCCTATACACTTGTAGAAACTCTTTCAAATGTTGTTTATGTTTCTTAGTACGACCTTCCAAGGATGCATTTCCTCTTATAGACTCTTTTGAAGACTGATTTTCTCTTAAAAATAGTAAAACATACTTCTTGCTGGAAATGATCAATTTCTTGGCTTTGTTGGCACTTACCAGTGAAATTTTTTATTTGCCTTTATGTGCATTAATGGTGAATGATTTGACATCCTTTATGATCTAGTACTAGTTGTCTCTCTACATGATATTGCATCTTTCATGTACATGAAGGTACTTCCAAGCACCACTCTGCATACATCAAGGGGAACCAAATCTACTTCTACTTCATCAATAAAATCATCACTGATGGAAAATCTAATTTTGCATTATTTTTTTACCTTCAACTTTGCATCCTTATTTACCCATCTTGATGGATATGGGCATATGATCAAAAACTTCCAATCCCGATTTGTTGACCATCTCTTCTACCATGAGATTCACCTACGATCTTGAGTCAAATAGAACATCAATATTTGTCTTCTTGACCTGTATCTTTATGTGGAAGAGTTTAGTCATTTGTTTCTCTTCGTTTTGCTAAAGGCTACTCAGATTCACCTCCTTTTGCACTGAAATATAGGCAATATTCTCATCCACATCTGAGGTGCTTTCAACTTGTTTTGTCAAATCGGTGGCCATGAGGTTCTTCTTCTTATTGGATTTCTTTCTTTTCTCCAAGTTAAGATCTGGATGCAAATTCCAACACATCTCCTTTGTATGGTTGTCAATATTGCGGTGGTTGTTGGGATGTTTGCACTATTATGTTGTGTCTATCGCATTTTTGTCTTCCCCCTTTCCACTTCTTCTTCCCATCCTTAGAAGTATCTTATTTCTCCTTCCACTTAGATCCACTTGATTTCGCTTTCTTCAGGCCTATGTTCTCCAACTATTGTGCCTGTACACAAGCCTCATACAAAATTAGTTGCTTTTATAGATGGTTGTGTAGAGCCTCTAAATACTTAAGAAGTACATCTAGGTTTGTTGGGGAGATACGCAACATTATAGCCATATTTCTAAACTTTGTGGTGTACTCTTGTATGATATGCCCTTTTCTTGTGCCTAAAGTAGTGCCATCGGATCCACTTGTCCTCTACATACCTAATAGGGTAAAATTGTGACTTTATGAGGGTTCTAAAGTACTCTCACTTAGTCACTAGAGGTTCTCCCTCCAACCTCAAGGTATCTATGAGTCTTTCCCACCAAGTGAGGGAATGGCCCTCTAATTTTAGCTGCAGAAATGAAATATTGTGTTCTTCCTCAACATGATGGACAATGAAATAAACTTTGATTGTTGAAACTAGTGATTTATCTTTAGAGAATCAATCTCACCTTAGTATGACTTGATATCAACATTCTCTTCCATTTTGAATAGGGATTGTGAATGATTCATGGCACTTGAACTAGGTTGATATTTTTCAAGTCCTTTCTTCAGTTGGTTATCTTTTTCTTTGTGGTCTCTTAATCTACCCTATGATTTGTCCTTTTCATTAGAACCCTCATCTTATCTAGATATCCCAATATTTTTGTTTAAGGTCGACATGAGGAGATCCATATTACGACTCATATCTGCAACTTATGCTTCCAACCGTGAAAACCTTTCCTCTATAGGATCATAAGGGCCATTCATAGATTTGTCAGCCATGATTAAGGTTTTATAATTTTTTCCCTAGCTGATCTAGATCCCCTACAAATATCCAAAATATACCCAAAGAATCCTACTCTGATACCAATATGATCCATAAACTACCATGGATATTCCACTGGACATTTTGTCACAAGAAATATGATAAAATTATATTTAAAAATATGAAATCTACACTATTACGATTTTATTTCTCTTTAATTTTTTGGATATGAGGTTATTGTTAATTGCTTATGCATGCAAATTAAAATTATGCAAAAAATAAACAACAACAAAATAAAAACTCACAAACCATGATTTGACACAAGATATGACTTGGAAAACCATTTCGGGAGAAAACCTAGTTGGAAGGTGAGGCCACTCTACTCTCTTTCTCTAAATAGAAAATGGTTGTGAGTACAAAAAAGTATGGCATGTGGCCCATGGGATACTACAGTGCACAAATACTCTCTGTGTGCTCTATCTCCTATCCCTCTCGGCTAAGTTTTCTCATGTATGGAACAAATTCACTCGAAATAATGGAACCCCTTTTCCTCCTAGTGGCATGGTTATAACACAACCCGATAGGTTATTAGTGGTTAGTGTTTGACTAACTCAAATCTTAACTAGAGTTACGATATGCACTCTTCTAGAGTCTTTTCACCATAATCGCATCGCTAGCCCCCTTTCCATGAATAATGGGGGCTGACGAGGCATCCTCTCTAATTATGGTGGTGATAATAGGAAGGTCAACTTCAGAGTGGCATAAATTTTGAATATCGACTCTAATTGATGTAATTCTTGCACTTTTAGAAATGTATCTATGTGTAGAATATGAAAAAGAGTTATGTCACTAAAGTGACAATTTTTTACCCCCAAAAAACATAATTTGATGCCTCAAAATGTGCCTCGAAGGTGTCAGACCCTAATTTTCAAAACTAGGTCCCACCGGTAAAAATGGTTATGTGAGTTGATTACTCCACTTTTCCCACTCTAAAAGCATCGAAATGGATGAGAAAAAATATAATTATCAAATTACAATCACACCTTTCCATTTTGGGAGATTTTGGTCCCAAAAGGCTTCTATTGAATGAGGTGAGGGAATTTTTCCTCCACCTTCTATTGGGTGTACCATTTATATTTTCCTAGAAGTTGTCCTTTCAATCTAATTTGTCAAAGTATCATGCCCTTGTCTCATAGTTCTGTAAATCTTTTGCAAAATTGTATCTTCTATCACCTCTTCCTGAGCATCTGGTTCCAAATCTTCCACAGAGAGTAGGACATGTTTCTCTTCCCGATCTAGCATGGAAGGCTCATAAAGTTTTAGATTCTCTACATTTGCCACTGAGTAAATGTGCATGTATGGTGGTAGAGTAAGTTAATAGGTATTATCACCTACCATTTCTAATATTTTCAAAAGGAACATACCACAAAGCCTTGATTTTCTTGACAGGGCCATGTAGCTTCTCATTGTTCAATTGTATCCATACTTTATCTCCCACCTTGAACGATTTCTTTGTTTTGTATTGATCAAGCTTGGCCTTATATTTTTCTTCTGACTTCTTTCGTGTCTCTTGTACTTTTATATGGATCTACTTGATCTTCTCAATAATTTTTTTAGCCCTCGAGGTGTGCCCTGTAAGATCCTCCGTCACTCCTCCTTGCTACCCATAATATCCAAAGGTGAAGGTTGCAAATATCCAAAGCAAGTTTCGAATGAGGAATTACCAGTAGAAGTGTGGATTGCTCTATTACAGGAGTGTTGTATATCTACCATGTTTTCATCCCAAGTCTTAGGATGCTTCTGATTATAGCCCCTCAAAAATTGCACCAAATTCTTGTTGAGTACTTTTGTCTACCCATATCTCCATGGATGCAATGTTGTAGACCTATTAAACTTGGTGTCCATCTTCTTCCACAATGCAGTCCAAAATTCATTTAGAAAGCTTGTGTCCCTATCTAAAACAATGCTCCTTAGTACACCAAAGTGCACCCATACATGTTGAAAGAACAAGCTTGTTTCTCTTTCCCACTAATAGTATTTTTTATAGGGAATCAAAACTCATATCTTGTTGAACATGTCAACTACCACGAACAGGTAGTCGTGTCCATTCCTGGTTGCTAGTAAACCTCCCACAAATTCCATGGAAATGCTTTCATAAGGGCAAGTGGGTATAGCTAAGGGATGATATAGACCCTATTTCCTGTTACTAGGTTTGTTGGTACAAGAAAGCATGCATCCTCTTATGAACCTAGCTACTTGTTCTTGCATCTTGGGCCAATACACATACCTTTGCAAGTTGGCCACTATCTTATGTACATTAAAGTTCCCTGCAACCTTGGAGATGTGAGCCTTTGTAATTGGAAGCAATCATTCACCTTTAGGAACACATAGCTTAACTAGCATGTAGAGTTGTTGAAAATAGAAACAAGAAATGCTAAAAATAGAAATGCTAAAAAATAGCATTGCTATAAACAGAATTTCACGATATATTCCAATTTTAATTTGTCCTTGAATTAAAATTGAGAATTAAAATTCGAATTTAGTCTCACCAGATGTTTGAAAAATAATTAATTAATTCATCTTGAGTTAATTAGTTAGAGAAATTCAAACAAGAAGTCTTTGTGAAAACATGCAACAGTTATCCCTTTGATTGAGGATGTTATCCCTTAATTAAGGAGACAAGGATGAGTTGTATTTGAGTTGTAATTAGTTAGCTCAGTTAACTGAGTTAAGTCTAGTTAGATTAGTTTGAAACATTTTGTGGAACTTATTATGAGTTTAGTCAGTTAATGCATGCATGCATGCAACTAGTGTACTCCAGATAACTAAATATTCTCTCATAAATAACTCATGCATGTCAGTTCAGACAAAGACCCGGTTGAGATTAAAGGTAGGGGCAGTGTACTATCAGTTGCAAGAATATTCCTATGAGAAAATCTCTTGCATGCAGAAGGAATTCATTCCTTGAGGATTGTGCAGTTTTACAACGTGTAAGAGCAGTGTTCCACTTGGTAGAAGGTGAATCATCCCAGAGGAATAGCACAAGAAAATAGGGGGCTTGGAGGGAAGAGGAGAAGGTTTGTGAGAAGCCTTATCTATCTATGAGCAGTAGTGAGGGATTGTACTGAGAGCTGGATAGTTGTGAGAGCTAAAGCTTTGTGTAATCCTCATATATTTCCACTTGTATGATAATACAGATAGCGGGGTTTTTAGCCGAGGATTTCCCCAGAGTATTCTTCTTTGTTTCATGTGTGATTGATTCTTCTTATTTGTTATATGTGTTCTGTTTGATCTTGATCAAAAACTATTAAGCTTCCACAAGTTTGATAGTATAAGTAGATTAAGTATTTTTCTTTAGTATATTGCATAATCAGTTTAATCTACAGTGAGAATTTCTACATGGTATCAGAGCAAAGGTGATCAAAGCTACAAACAACATATTGAGAAGGGAAAAGTTCGAAGTTTGAAGTTCTTGATTGCAGGTACAAAATTGAATTCTTATCACATCTCAAAGTTCACCAATGGCGTTCAATGACTTCAGACTTGAGTATGCCCTAGATGGCAGCTCGAATTACATAGTATAGAAGGATCGCATGGAAGCGGTATTAGAATACAATGGTTTAAAGTATTTCATTGATCAAGAAATCCCTAAGTACAGCAGTTAATGCCCAAGAATTAGCAGAATGGAAGAAGTGTGTTGCGAAAGCAAGGAGGATTCTTCTGGAGGGAGTTCGAGACCATATTTTCTCGAGTCTCCATGGGAAGGAGACTCTGTTTTCAATTGGAAGACATTGAAGGACCTATATCAGAACAACAGTGACCAGAGGAAACTGGTGCTGAAGGACAAGCTTTGGAAAGTCAAGTGTGAAAAGGGCGACACGATTTCTACATATCTGAACAAGTTCACCACCTGCAGAGATGAGCTTGGAAGTGTAGGAATAACGACATTCAATGATGATATGGTGAGTCTTGCTCTCCTCGGCTACCAAGACTCAGTGAATGGAAGAGAGAAATTTCCGAATTGGGAACGACTGTGGTCGGATCTGATGCAGGAGGAGATCAGGAGAAGCACCAGAGATGGTTCTTCATCTAAGCATGATGATGAAGAAAATCTAGCCTTAGCAAGTAATGCAAGGAAATGGAAAGGGAAGGCTTCCCATTTCAAATCAACTTCTTCCCATGGTGGGAAGAAGATTGACAAATATAAAGTGAGATGCTTTAATTGTCATGAGGTGGGCCATTATGAAACTAATTGTCCATTGAAGAAATCCAAGAAGGGATCCTCAAAAGGATCAAAAGGTGAGGCACTAGCCTCTCAGTTCGAATTGGATTTTACCCTCATCTCATGCATGGTTTCATCGATGGTGGTTTGTGTTCGATACCTGGATAGTGGAGCCTCATTCCACATGACCGACGATAAGAGTTTATTCAGTACCTTGGAGGAGAAAGACCTCAAGATGCACATAGAGATGGGCGATTATGGAAAGTACCATGTTTCAGGTGAAGGTCCAATTGTTTTTCAGAGGGAGCATGGAGCTCCTCTCACCCTAACTAATCTAAAGTATGTGCCTGGATTGAAGAAGAACTTGGTATCAGCCGCGATGTTGGAAGACAAAGGTTATGATGTAGTCTTCAGTAAAGGAAAAGCATTCCTGAGACACATAGCCACGGGTTAGACCAAGAGGATTGGGATTCGAGTGAAGAATTTCTACAAGCTGGAGATAGATGACTGTGCTGCATTGAGTTCAAAAGTAGAATAACTACAAATCCAATACATTGGTGAGCTATGGCATAGACGGTTGGGCCACTTGCATCATGGGGCCTTGAAAATAATGCAACAGATTTCTACTGGACTTCCCAAAGGTAAACTTGAGCAAGTGGACACATGCAAAAGTTGTACCTTGGGAAAGTACGCCAAATCTTCCTTTCATGATCGAGACAGTTGAGCAAAAGTGATCTTAGAGCGAGTTCATACTGATGTGTGGGGACCATTCTCGATAGCCTCCACTGTGAAACAAAGGTATTATTTGATTTTCATTGATGATTTTTCTCGTCAATGCTGGATCTATTTCATGTAGAAGAAGGATCAAACCTTCTCAAAGTTTTGTGAGTTCAAAGCTTTGGTTAAGAAATAATCAGGGAAGAAGATTAGGACCTTGAGAAGCGAAAATGGTGGAGAGTATGTCTCTCAAGAGTTTAAGGACTTCTATGCTACAGAATGAATTAAACGGGAATTGACAGCACCTCATAACCCACAACAGAATGGGGTGGCCAAGGGGAAGAACAGAATGATTGTGGGGACAACTTGGGCGATGCTGCATGACCAAGGCCTACCACTTCATTTGTGGGTTGAGGCATGCAACACAATGGTCTATTTATAGAATAGAAGCCCACATCGCATTCTTGGGATGAAGACACCAGAAGAAGCTTTCTCCGGGAAGAGACCAGATGTGGGTCACTTCAGGATCTTTGGCTCATCGGTTTATTTCCATGTGACCAAGGATGCCGGGAAGAAACTTGAGCCAACAGTGGAGTTGGGGATACTTGTGGGGTACTCTGATACACCCCATAATTATCAGGTGTATTTGCCTACCAGTCCGAAGACAGTGGTTCACAGAGATCTTAAGTTTGATGAGCAAAAGGCCATGCGAGTTTCCCTTGAGAGGGAGCTCCAACTATAGGCTGTGGAGGAACTTTTGGTTCCTAAGGAGGAGGAGCCTCAGACTGATGTAGAGCAGTGAAATAGAAGAGGTTCCAGGAGTGGAGACATCCACTCAAGCAGAGTCTTCCAGAGATGGGCGGAAGCGCACGAGAGAAGATGACAGGTTGTTATCAGATGCGAAAGAGAATGTGGGAGAACCATCTTCTCAGAACAGATAGAGGATGTCACCTAATAGGTACACTGGATACATGGCCCTTGTTAGGGAATGTGTTGAGATCGAGACATCTTCCTTTGAGGAAGCAGTGCAGCAGCCGATTTGGGTTGATGCTATGGTGGAGGAGTATGACTCCATAGTTCGGAACAATGTTTGGGATGTGGTTCCAAGACCGGAGAACATGTTAGTTGTGAGTTCCCATTGGCTTTACAAGGTAAAGAAAGCTACTGATGGTAGTGTGGAGAAACATAAGCCAAGATTTGTTGCCCGCAGTTTCTCACAGATCGAGGGGATTGACTATGATGAGACTTTTGCTCCTGTAGCAAGGTACTCATCTATCAGATTGATGTTGGCACTATCAACACAGATGGGTTGGAAGATCCATCAAATGGATGTGAAGACTGCATTCCTCAATGGCAAGATTGAGGAAGAGGTGTACATAGAACAGCTGAAAGGTTTTGAGACCTTCAATCGTGAGTCACATGTGTGCCGACTCAAGAGAGCTTTGTATGGGCTGAAGCAAGCACCTCGTGCCTGGTACACTAAGATCGACAACTACTTCATCGATTTGGGCTTCACAAAGAGTGAAGCAGATGCAAACTTGTACCACATCATGGTGGAAGGTAAGCAGTTGATCATTATTCTTTATGTTGATGATCTGATATTGACAGGTGATGATCAGTTGATCATGTCTTGCAAGGAGGACCTTGCAAGAGAGTTCAAGATGAAATACATGGGTCTCATGCACTACTTTCTAGGCATGGAAGTGTGGCAGAAGGATGGGGAAGTGTTTGTGTCTCAAGGCAAGTATGCCAATGAGATACTCAAGGGATTCCACATGGAGAAGTGCAAGCCCATGCAGACTCCTCTAGCAGGTAACTGGAGGAAGGAGGATTCTACTTCAGGAGAAGTAGTAAAAGCTACTGTGTATCGGCAACTTGTGGGTTCACTGATGTACTTAGTGAACACATGACCAAATTTGTGCCATGCGATGAACCAGCTGAGTCAAGCTATGGTTCAGCCTACCAAGTTGTTTTGGAAGGCAGCTAAGCATGATTTGAGATAACTTAGAGGCACATCTCAGTATGGATTAAGGTACAAACGGTCAGAGGGAGTGAAGCTACAGGGCTTCACAAATGCAGATTGGGCAGGGAGTCCATTAGGAGGAATTTTCAACCTTTTTTGAGCTGCGGTTTCTTGGTACAATAGGAAACAAAGGTCAGTTGAACTTAGCTCAGCAAAGGTTGAATACATGGCTACAAGTTAGGTAGAATGTGAAGCCATTTGGATGCAGAAAATTATAGTTGGTTTGTTTGATCAGAGGATGGATCCAACTGTGATCTATTGTGATAATCATAGTTGTATCAAACTCTCTGAGAATCCAGTATTTCATGACAAGTCCAAGCATATTGACATTTGGTATCATCATCTCAGAGACTGTGTGGCGAGGAGGATCATGTTGTTGCAATATATTTCAACCGAGGAGTAAGATGCTGACATTTTGACTAAGGCATTGTCAAAGTGTAAATTCGAGTTCCATAGAGACAGGATCGGGGTGGCAGATAATCCATTTCTTGTTGAGAGGGAGTGTTGAAAATAACAACAAGAAATGATAAAAATATAAATGCTAAAAAATAGCATTGCTATAGATAGCATTTCACGATATATTCCAATTTTAATTTGTCCTTGAATTAAAATTGAGAATTAAAATTCGAATTTAGTCTCACCAGCTGTTTGAAAAATAATTAATTAATTCATCTTGAGTTAATTAGTTGGATAAATTCAAACATGAAGCCTTTGTGAAGACATGCAACAATTATCCCTTTGATTGAGGAAGTTATACCTTAATTAAGGAAATAAGGATGAGTTGTATTTGAGTTGTAATTAGTTAGCTCAGTTAATTGAGTTAAGTCCAGTTAAATTAGTTTGAAACAGTTTGTGGAATTAATTGTGAGTTTAGTCAGTTAATGCATGCATGCATGTAACTAGTGCAATCCAAATAACTGAATATCTGCTCATAAATAACTCATGCATGTCAGTTCAGACAAAGACCCAGTTGAGATTAAAGGTAAGGATAGTGTACTATCAGTTGCAAGAATATTCCTATGAGAAAATCTCTTGCATGCGGAAGGAATTCATTCCTTGAGGATTGCGCAGTTTTACAGTGTAAGAGCAGTGTTGCACTTGGTTGAAGGTGAATCATACCAGAGGAACAACGCAAGGAAATAGGAGGCTTGGAGGGTAGAGTAGAAGGTTTGTGAGAAGCCTTGTCTATCTATGAGCAGCAGTGAGGGATTGTACTGAGAGCTGGATAGCTATGAGAGCTAAAGTTTTGTGTAATCCTGAGATATTTCCACTTGTATGATAATACAGATAGCGGGGTTTTTAGATGAGGCTTTCCCCAGAGTATTCTTCTGTGTTTCATGTGTGATTGATTCTTCTTCTTTGTTATATGTGTTTTGTTTGATCTCGCTCAAAATCGATTAAGCTTCCGCAAGTTTGATAGTAGAAGTAGATTAAGTATTTTGCTTTAGTACATTGCATAATCAGATTAATATACAGTGAGAATTTATACAAGAGTCACCCATACTAGAGATGGTAATCAATGGTGTTGTCGCCATTGTGCACATGACTTTGGATCTGCAACTACCGAAACACCTACTTGACGTCCTTATCCTCTAAATATGTCTCTCTATATGCATCAAGGGTGAATGCCTCCATGTGCATCATAGTTACCAAAGTTGTGATTTTTTATGTGGGTGGACTTGAAAGCATGTCAACCAACTTGTTTGTGATGTCTTTCCTGTACTTAGTCACTAAATGAAATTGTTATAGAAACTCGATCCACTTGTAATGTCTGGTGTGCTATAGCTTACTCTAAGCCTACAAGTTCTGTAGTGGTTGGTGATATATGTGGATTATTTTCTCCTTTCCCATCAAATAGTGCTTCCACTTCTTCACAGCTTGCAACAGGGGATAGAGCTCTTTCTCATAGGTAGAGTAGCTAAGAATTGCCCCATAAAATACTTTAAAATGGTATCATACATGCCTTCCTCCCTAATCAAGACTGCTCCCATAGCATACCCACTTGCATATGTCTCCACTTCGAAACGTTGTTGCAAGTTTGGTAATGCAAAATTAGTGCTTTATTAATCTTCTTCGTTAGCTTCTCAAGGGCCCTCTTTTGACACTTTCCCCACTAGAATGTCTTTCCAATTTTTGTTATGGCATGGAGTGGTACTACTACCACTGAAAGTGAGGCTATGAGCTTCCTCGGGTATTATTCCTCCCCAACGAAACTCCTAACCTCAGAAAAAATAGTAAGCACCAACCATTTCATGATGCCCTCCATCTTGGTAAGATCTATCTTCTTCAACTCTCTTCCCATATCACATACCATAAAATACACCAAAGATAATTGTGCAAACTCACACTTCTTGAGATTTTCCAGCAGCCGATGCTTCTTTAACATCTCCAATACCTGCATCAAATTTGAGATGTGCTCCTCCCAAATAGAATTGTATGCCAGTATATCATCTAAATGAAGAATAAAAAATGAATTTATAAAATGTTACAATGTACCATTCATTAACCTCATAAATTTAGTTGGTGCATTACATAGGCTGAATGGCATGACTAACCAATCATACAAACCTTGCTTGGTTTTGAAGGCAATTTTCCAATTATCTTCTTCTTTGACTCAAACTTGGTGATATCCAAAGTTAAGGTCCAACTCAGTGAAGTACTTCGCTTGTTGCAACTGATCCAACAAACTATCTATCATGGGAAAGGGGCACCTATTCTGTGATTTTGTTCAATGCCTTGTAACTAATACACATCCTCCAAGTCCCATTCGTTTTTGGAACAATGATGATGGGTGACCCACATGGTGATGTGCGCAGTCGAATGACGCCCTATTCTAGTATTTGGTGTAACTATTTCTTCACATCTCTTTCTTCTATTAAAAAATTCCTATACAGTCTAATATTTGGCAATGGGAAGTTCTGTAATAGTTGTATCTTGTGCTCCACTTCCCTCTTAGGTGGTAATCATTTAGGATTTTAAAATACATTCTTATACACCTATATAAACTCTTCTAGTTGTTGTTTTTTGTTTCTTAGTAAACCCTTATAGGGATGTCATTCCTCTTATAATCCATTCTACAAACTGATTTTCTCCTAAAAATATTAAACATACTTTTTGTTGGGATTGATCAATTTCTTGGCTTGATTGTCACTTACTAGTGAAATTTTGATTTACCTTTATTCACATTAACGGTAAATGATTTTCCAACCTTAATGAGCCTGTACTAGTTGGCTCTCAACATGAATATTACATCTCACATGTACATGTAGGGACTTCCAAACACCACTTCTCATACATGAAGGGGAACCACATCTAATTCTACTTCATCAATGAAATCAACACTAATGGAAAATCTAATTTTGCACTATTTTTTTCTTCAACTATGCATTCTTATTTACCCATACAATGGATACGGGCTTGTATGATTACAAGCTTCCAACCCCAATTTGTTGACCAACTCTATTTCAATGAGATTTTCTTGCGATCTTGAGTTAAATAGAGCATCAATATTTGTTTTCTTAACATATATCTTTATGTGGAAGAGTTTGGTCATTTCTCTATTGACCTCCTTTTGCACTGACGTACATACAATCTTCTCATCCACATCCAAGGTGCTTTCAAATTGCTTGCTCGAATCGGTGGCCATGAGTTTCTTCTTATTATTGTCTTTCTTTTTGTTCTTTAGGTTAAGCTGTTGATGCAACTTCCAACAATTCTCCTTTATATGGTCGTCAATGTTGTAGTGAATGTCAGGATCTTTGCACTGGTGACTGTTTTTCCCCCTTTCCACTTCTTCATCCCCTCCTTAGAAGCGTCTTATTTCTCCTTCTACTTAGATCCACTTGGTTTCCCTTTCTTGAGGCCTATGTTCTCCAAGTACTATGCTTGTACCCAAGCCTCATCCACCAATCTGGGCTTGAACAAAATTAGTTGTGTAGACCTCCCAAATACTTGAGGCAAATGTCTAGGTTCTTTAGGGAGATACCCAACATTATGTCCATCTTTCTAAACTTCGTGGTGTACTCTTGTATGCTCTGCCCTTACCTTTTCCTAAAGTAGTGCCATCAGATTCACTAGTCCTCTACATACACAATAAGGTGAAATTGTAACTTTATGAGGGTTTTGAATTCCTCTTACTTAGTTACTGGAGGTTCTCCCTCCAACCTTAAGGTGTATGTGTGGCTTTCCCACCAAGTGAGGGCATGGACCTCTAATTTTAGTAGTGCAAATGAAATCTTTAATCTTCCTCAATATGATGGACACTAAAATGAACTTCTAATTGTTGCAACCAATGAGTTAGCTTCAAAGCATCAATCTCACCTTGGTATGACTTAGTATCAACCTTCACTTTCATTCTAAACAAGGATTATGAATGATTTATGACACTTGAAATGGGTTGATCTTTTTTCAGGATCTTTCTTCAGTTGGTTATTTGTTTTTTCTCGATCTCTTGATCTCCCCTCTGATATTCCTATGCATTAGAACCCCCATATTCTCTAAATATATCAAGCTTATTTCTCAAGGTTGACATGAGGAGATTCATATCACAACTTGTATCTACAAATTGTGCTTCCAACCATGAAAACCTCTCTTATGTAGGATCACGAGGGTCATTCACCTATTCATCGACCATGATTAGGGTTTTATGACCTTTGGCCTAGCTAATCTAGATCCCCTACAAATATAACCAAATAATCCTTCTTTATTACCAATAGGATCCGTAAAATACCATGGATATTCCATGGGATAGTTCATCATAATAAATCTGATAAAATTATATTTAAAAATCCAAAATCTACACTATTACGATTTTATTTCTCTTTATATTTTTGGATATGTAAATTATTGTTAATTGTGTATGCATACAAATTAAAATTATGCATAAAATAAAAACAATGAAATAAAATCTCACAAATCACAATTTGACATGAGATATGGTTTGGGAAACCCTTTCAAGAGAAAACCCAGCTGGAAGGTGAGGTCGTTATGCTATCTTTCTCTGAATAGAAAATGGTTGTGAGTACAAAGAAGTATGGCCCATGGCTTGTGGGATAATACAATGCAAAAATTATCTCTTTGTGCTCTATCTCATATCCCTCTTGGCTACCTCATATCCCTCGAGTTATAACACAACCCGATAGCCCACTAGTGGTTAGGTTTGACTACGTCAACTCTTAACCAGAGTTACAATATGGAATATTCTATAGTCCTCTTCATTATAATCACGGGGCTATGCCCTTTTTGATGAATAATGATGGTTGGCATGGCATACTCTCAAGTTATGGTGGTGAAAATAGGAAGGTCAACTTCTGAGTGGCATAGCTTTTGCATATGGAATTTGATTGACACAATTATTATGTCATTGTAAAGCTATTTGTGTGTAGAGTATGGAAAAATGGTGTGGTGCTAAAGGGAAAAAAAAATAGTCCCAAGAAATATCCTTTGATGCCTAAAAAGGCCCCCGGAAGGTTTCAAGCCCCAATTTGCCAAACTATGTATTGCAGGTAAAGAGGGTCCAATGAGTTGAGTCCTCCACTTTTCCACTTTGAAAGCATCAGGATGGATGAAAACAATATAATGATCCAATCTAGATTAGTTGAGTTGATATTTGAATTATGTATTATAACGTTCTTTTGTTAAAGAGTGTATTGTCTGTTTTTATTTCAAATATAGAGTCTAAATACACAAAGGGCCTTATGCATGAGCATAAATGCCACACAAACACATTCATGCATTAACATGTAAGAATTGATATTTGATGGAGTTTCATTGTTTATTTATGGGTATTAGAGTGTAGCATGTAACAAATAATTTGATGCATAACTTGCTTCCCTCTAGCGCGGCCTCACCCTTTGGTTTTCAACCCTCCTCTTCTGTCGACATTCATGGAAATTATTACTTCTTATCCCTTGTTTCTAGCCCTATTTTGGATCCTTCCTCTACATCCATTAACCAGAGCCCTCCCATGGAATCTACGAAACTGACCAGTCTCTCCCCATCTTTCCCAGGAGATGAAATCTCTCCCTCTAAGAACACCGTGATATTGGGCATTGATTTATGCCGCTCCTCCTTTCCTGAGCCTCCCAATGAATCCTCCTCTCTAGCTCCATGTTCGCAAAGCTTAGTTTCATCCTTTGGGGACTGTCGACCCTCCTCAGCAAGCAGCTTTCATGGCATGGATCCTAACCCTTTATCTACCTTTTCGCATAGCTCGGTTGCCTGCACCGTGGATGGTCAACCCTCCACGTAAAACGGGGTGCTTGGCTCACCCTGCTATCATTTTTCTTCCTTCTCTTGTGTTTCATTACACCTTGATCCTTACTCTTCTTTAAATTTGGACCTTTCCAAATTCTCTTACCTCATGCCCCCTCCTAGAACTAATTGTGGCATTGGTTTCTCTCCGAATCCTGAGAATTCTCCCTCTTCTAATCTCAGTTTTCCCTCTTTTGATTCCTTTTATAATTTCAATAAATCCTTTGGCTCTATTAGTAGGCTTAAGAATTATGTTAAATCTTGTTGAAAATAGTAACAAGAAATGCTAAAAATAGCATTGCTATAGATAGCATTTCAGGATATATTCCAATTTTAATTTGTCCTTGAATTAAAATTAAGAATTAAAATTCGAATTTAGTCTCACCAGCTGTTTGAAAAATAATTAATTAATTCATCTCGAGTTAATTAGTTGGTGGAAATCAAACATGAAGTCTTTGTGAAGGCATGCAACAATTACCCCTTTGATTGAGGAAGTTATCCCTTAATTAAGGAGATAAGGATGAGTTGTATTTGAGTTGTAATTAGTTAGCTCAGTTAATTGAATTAAGTCCAGTTAAATTAGTTCCAAATAGTTTGTGGAACTAATTATGAGTTCAGTCAGTTAATGCATGCATGCATCCAACTAGTGTTCTCCAAATAACTGAATATCCTCTCATAAATAACTCATGCATGTCAATTCAGACAAAGACCCAGTTGAGATTAAAGGCAGGGACAATGTACTATCAGTTGCTAGAATATTCCCATGTGAATGTCTCTTGCATGCAGAAGGAATTCATTCCCTGTGGATTGAAGATAAATCCCTCTAAATTATTTGGGTGATATAGTAGGGGGTGGTGAATTGAAGATAGATCCCTCTAAGGTTGAAGTCATTATGAACTGGCCTAAAACCAAATCTGCTATAGAAGTTAGGAGCTTCCTAGGAGTAGCACAATATTGGAGAAATTTTATTGCTAACTTTTCCTTGATTGCAGCTCCCTTACATGCTTTGACAAGATTGAACAAGATGTTTCAGTGGGGAGGCAAACAGCAAAAATCCTTCGACAGCCTGAAAGAAAATTTAGTACAACACCAGTACTAGCATTGCCAGATCTTCAAAGACCATTTGAGAATGAAATAGATTCCAGTGACTATGCCATGGGAGCAATGTTGATGCAACACGGTAAACCCATATGTTATCATTCTGAGACATTTAATTCTGCAGTATTTAATTATCCCACATATGATAAAGAATTGTATGCATTAGTGCAGAGTGTGAAAAAGTGGAAACATTACGTATTGGGCAAAGAAACAATTATACATACTGATCATCAACCACTTCAGTATTTGCAATCACAAACTAAATTGAAGCAATCAAGACACTATAGGTAGATGGGGTTTCTACAACAGTTTCATCTTGTCATCAAATATAAGAAAGGCATACATAATAAAGTTGCAGATATGTTGTCCAGACCAATCATAAATGCATCTACTATACTTAAGCATAACTCAGTATTGCATGAAAGCTACATTGAACAATATGCTCAAGATGTAGATTTTAAAGATGTATATGCAACTTTAAGTTGTGGCAAACAAATAGAAGAATTGGATTATCATGTTAAGGACCAACTCTTATATCATTTGGGAAAGTTATGCATTCCTCAAACTGAAAGAGTTGATATAATCTGAGAAGCACATACTTCTCTAATATCAGATCATTTTGGTGTAAGTAAAATAGTTGCACAGCTGCAAAGATTCTGCTATTGGCCAAGAATGCATGAAACAGTTTCTAGATATATTAAGGGGTGTACCATGTGTGCTAAAAGTAAGCCCAACAATAGAAAACTATGCCTGTACATTCCACTTCCTTCTCATTCTTGGGAAAGTGTTTCCATGGACTTTGTTGGGGGATTGCCAAAATCTAGAAAAGGTCATAACTATTTATATGTTATTGTGGACAGGTTCAACAAAATTTGTATTTTAATACCTTGTAACAAATAGATTATAGCTGAACAAACAACGAAGTTGTTCTTTCAGCATGTATGGGTGCATTTTGGGTTACCCACTTCCATAGTATCTGATCGAGGTTCCCGATTTGTCGGGAAGTTTTGGTCAAGTCTGTGGGAGTTGATGGACACCAGACTGAAGAAGAGCATAGCATTTCATCCATAAACAGATGGTCAAACAGAGGTGGTCAACAAGACAATGATCCAGTTGCTCAGAGGCTATTGCAACAAGCATCCCAAGCTTTGGCATGAACATTTGTGTTATGTGAAACATGCTTACAACCATGTTAAACACTCTTCTACACAAAGATATCCTTTTGAGACTTGTTTTGGTTTTATACCAAGGTTTCCCTTGGATTTTGTCTTTGAAAAAGACATAGCAATTGATGGACACAGTAATGTGGACAAAGCAACCAAGTTCATTGAACAGATCCAAGAGATTCATCAGGTAGTGCAGGAACAACTGGAAAAGAGCCAGGCCAAGTACAAGGCAAGGCATGATAAGCATCGGATGGAGCATAGCTTCCAAGTTGGTGATCAAGTCTAGCTATACATCAGCAAAGACAGAATGCAAGGTGAAGGAAATAAGCTGAAGCCAATAAGGTATGGGCCTTTCAAGATACTTGAGAAAATTGGTGAGAAAGATTTTCACCTTGATTTGCCAGCTTACATGCACATCTATTCAGTGGTTAATGTAGAAAATTTAAGGCTGTTTGAACCTTCACTAATTGAAGATCCCAAAGAGAAAAGTAATTTGCCTTCTATTGATGATCGGTTGCCTGAATATCTCAATGAGTTGCAGGAAGATATAGTTCTGGACAGAAAGGTGAGAACTATGTGCAGAGGGGATGTTGAGTACCTCAAAATCGGACTCAAAGGTTCAAAACCAAGCAGTACACGATGGATGGAAATTGGACAAGTAAGGGAGTTGTATCCTCACTTGATCGATGCTTGAAAACCAACTTTTGGTGGTCCAAAAGCTTTTTCGGTGGGAAGGCGTGATCCAAAATGGATCCAAATACCCTATAAGTCTTTAAAATCATTTGAAAGATCAAACTATTGCATGAGGAAAAACCCTTAGAATAGGCGGAAAGCACTATCGGCAGCCAAAACACGAAGAAATGATCAAAAACAAGCTTATCGGGGATCAAAGGAGTGATGCACAAGAGTCGTCAGATCTGGCCGATCAACGGTCCAGATCCGATCGAAAAATCGCAATCGCCAGTGGCAAGCGGAGGCTATCAGCGGAGACCACATGGTAGATGCAACAACGATCAGCAGAGTCAATGAGGACCATCGATCAAGCGCACAGATCGACGGCCCACATTGCATCACAATATCACGTCGGCAAACCACAGAGGAGCGGGGCTATATATATATATTATATATATATATATATATTATATATATATATATATATATATATATATCTGTGTGCGATGTGATGGCCAGACCCGATAGAGCTATAAACGATATTTCATAAAATTTGAGATCCGCCAAATGGCAGATTTCTATGTATTTTGCGTATTTCGTTTATTAAACGAAATGCAAAGGATAAAGCGTCGATGCGATGAGACCGAACCCGAAAGGGCTTATTAATGCTATTGTATATTGTTTCAAGTCTAATATGGGCCATTTTGTGGGATTTTAATATGTTTTAATGTATTTTAAGAAATACAAAGGGAAACCATGGAATGGACACTGGCGACTGGCGATAGCGATTAAGGGCGGACCCGATAGGAGTATAGACCCGAAGGGCGGTACCAATCGAACCCTCTGATGTGTGGAAGACTACCTTCAAGGCCAAGGAGGGCCTTTTCAAATGGTTGGTTATGCCTTTCGGATTGAAGAATGCTCCTGCAACCTTCATGAGGCTAATGAATGACATATTGCGGCCATTCACCAACTCATTTGTAGTGGTATACTTGGATGACATCCTAATCTTCAGCCAGAGTTGGGAAGAGCACCTCCAGCACATCCAACAGGTTCTCCAAACACTGTGGCAGCACAAGTTATGTTCCAATTTGGAGAAATGCACTTTTGGCATGACCTAGGTTCAATATTTTGGATACATTATTGATGAACAGGGGGTGCATGTGGATCTAGCCAAGATCCAAGTCATTCAGGATTGGCCCTTTCCAACCACTCTAATGGAACTCTGTAGCTTTCTAGGTCTTGCCAACTTCTACCACAGGTTCATGTTGGGATTTTCTCATATCACTTGGCCCTTGAGTCAAGTCACCAAGGGAGGAGCGAAAGCAAAATTCTTTTGGTCTGAATCTCAATAGAAGGCATTCACAGAGTTGAAAGACCGCCTCTACTTGACACCAATGCTCACGTTGCTAGACTTGTAACAACCATTTGAGGTCGAGATAGATGCCTCTGACTATGCTATTGGGGCAGTCCTTACTCAACACGGACCTCCAGTGGCATATCACAGTAAGACACTTTCAGACACAGTCCGGAAGTATCCCACTTATGACAAAGAGATGTATTCCATTGTGCAAGCCTGCCGACAATGGAAACATTACATTTTGGGGAAGGAAACGATTATCCACACAGACCACTGACCCCTCCAGTTCATACAAACCCAAGGGAAATTACAGAATGATCGTCATCAAAAGTGGTCCACATACCTACAACAGTTCCATTTGAATATCAAGTATAAGAAGGGAAACACCAATAATGTTGCAGATTTCCTCAATCGACCACTGATCATGTCATTAACCACTGTGCTCAACTCTTGTGGGCACGAGACTTCTGATTGGCCACTTCTCTATAAAAGCGACCCAAACTTTGGCCACACATACTAGATGCTCTTGGAGTGTCGGCATGTTCTAGATTTTCACCTCCAGGATGCCATGTTATGACACTTGGGTCAACTTTGTGTTCCTTCAAGCAAGCGTGCCAAGATGATTTGGGAAACACACCATAGTCGGGTTGTGGGGCATTTCGGGGTCAAGAAAATGGTGGCAGTACTACAGAATTATTTCTACTGGCTGAATCTTCGACGGGATGTTGGGAAGTACATTAGATCTATACCCTGCTACCTACCCCTAGTCGACCTTGGGAATCCATCTCCATGGATTACATGTTAGGCCTTCCTTCCACTGAGCATGGAAATGACTGCATTTTTTTGGTCGTCGACAGGTTCTCGAAGATGGCCATTATGGCGGCCTGCAAGAAGAATATCATAGCAGAAGCCACTGCTAAACTCTTCTTTCAATGAGTGTGGGTGCATTTTGGAATCCCACAGTCTATCATCTTAGATCAGGGTAGCAGGTTCCTCAGTAAATTTTGGTCCAGTCTCTGGTCGATGTTGGACACCAAACTCACTAAGTCCACAGCCTTCCATCCTCAAACTGATGGCCAGACAGAGGTTGTCAATAGGATGATTGTACACATTCGGTGCATGTACAACTCAAAGCATCCACGCACATGGGATGAAAGCCTCCCCTATGTTCAGCACAACTACAACCAAGTTCTCCACAGCTCGACTGACCACAACCGTTTCAAGTGGGCTTGGGATTCCAGCCACTAGGTCCCATTGATGTGGCCATGCCATTTGCAGCTACTCACGCAGATTCGGCTCATGTCCAGTCCGAAACAGATAAGGCAAACAGCTTCATTGAGCACATCCAACATATTCGCCAGTAAGTCCATACATTCTGGGAGAAATCAATGCCAAGTACAAGTAGCGACATGATCAACATCAGGTGCCACATAAGTTCAAGTGGGCAACCAAAGTCTAGTTGGCATTTGCAAAAGGAACACCTTACTGGAGGCCTATCGGAAACTCATACACACTCCGATATGGTCCTTATCACCATTACCAAGGTTGTGGGAGACAATGCATTTGAGCTCAGCATTCCCCCATTCCTTGGCTTGCACCCCAGTGTTCAATGTGACCGCCTTCAGCCATACTTTCCACCATACTAGACACATCCGATATTGCATAAACAACTCACACCCCAAAGTTTAAATCCAGATTTGCATGGAACAAGTTGCAACTGATCGGGATCATGGACACACAAATCAAGCACCACTCGCCAGTAGAACATCCAACTATATCGAGTTGTCAAAGCAGGCCAACTTCTTCACCAGGGCAAGTGGCTCACTAAGACCAAGTTCAGCAGAAGTTTCCTCATCCCATGGAGGAACTCAATGCAATGGGGACCATTTCTTCCTAAGGGGGGAGGAATGATCCAGGTGGATATTGGTGGCCACCCGCCAAGTCCACTTGGACCCCCACCATTTTTTCTTTCATCTTTTCAATTTCCTTAATTGTAGCACAGTTTACTATTTTTAGCATTTTTTCGGGTCCTAAACTTCCGGAGCCGTTTTGAGGCTCTGAACGACGTTTTTTGGGAAAACTGGGAGCAACATGGGTCCATAGATCGATGTTACTCTTCCCAAAGTTGTATTTCTCAGATGGATCTTTCTAACGAGATATTGTACACGTCAAACGGAGATCGTATGCCAAAGTTACGACCCCGGGAAGTTGATGTACCAATTTACCCAAACGGGGGCCATAGTTTGGCGTTTCATCTTCTAGGGTTAGGTTTTTGGATGTTTAGGGTTTTCCATTGTTTCTCAACAATAAATAGGCCTTCGAGCCTCATTGTAACAGAGTTCAAAGGCATGTAGCCACCACATCTCTTCTCAGAGATAAGCTAACATCGCCCTAGCTGTTTATTTCCATTTTCTGTTTGTAAGCATATCTCAGTATTTTATATTAATGAAATGAAGCATTATTTCCATTGCATCTTTATGTTTATGGTTATCTCTGTAATTTGTTGTGTTCCTGTTTAAATTCGGATCAAGATTTGAGGACCTTTGAAGTCTGATGAACAATGTTTTGGCGGTTTTTCCCGTGTTTGAATGCATTTCTCTATGTAAATAGAGAGCGGCTGTTTCAGGGATTTCAAAGGCTCGATGCACTCTTCCATTGAATAACAGGTGGCCACCTCCCCTAAAGGCATTAGTAATGATTATTTAATGCTTCGAAGGGGGATTCGATCGGACAAAGGCTGGGTGACAGAAAGCCAGAGAAGAGGAAATGAACAGACAGTGCCGATTGGCTTTAAAGCCACAGAAGCAGTGATAAGACAAAGAGAAAACAGAGACAAAGAGTCAGCGAGGAGAGTCTGTGTACTTAGAAAGACTTGGGGAATCCAAGTAAAGCCTTGTTGTTTTGTATCTGTTGTGTGAGACTCAAATTGAGCTCACTTTTGTAAAAAATCTGTTTCTGAAGACATAATAAAGAGGTCACCACTGAAGGCTGGACCAGGAGATGTAGCCCAGGAGTGTTGGGTGAACTCGTTATTAGATTTGTTGTGTTTACGTATGTTGTCTATTATGCTTATTTACTTTTTCATTGTATTTGTATTTCGCAATCTTATTGATCCACTGCATAAAGTAACATAGGCAAATCGACGCACATGAGTCTGTAATACCTTATTAATTATCTAAGAGATCATTTTCAGATCAACGTGAGGTGAAAATCACACAGGTGGTAGCTGGAGGACCAAGGAGAAACTGTGCAAGGAAATAGGAGGCTTGGAGGACTGAAGGAAGGCATATGTGTTGTCTATTCTGTCTAGGAGTGACAGTGAGGGATTGTATTGAGAGCTAGATAGCTTGAGAGCCAAAGCTTTATGTAATCCTAAGATATTTCCACTTGTATGATAATACAAATAGCAGGGCTTTTATTTGAGGCTTTCCCCAGAGTGTTCTTCTATGTTTCATGTGTGAATTAATCTTCTTCTCTGTTATATGTGTTTTGTTTGATCTTGCTCAAAATTGATTAAGCTTCCGCAAGTTTGATTGTAGAAGTAGATTAAGTATTTTGCTTTAGTACATTGCATAATCAGTTTAATCTACAATGATAATTTCTACATGGTATCAGAGCGAAGGTGATCAAAATGGAGAAAAGTATACAAAGAAGGGAGAAGGAAGAAGTTTGAAGTTCTTGATTGTAGGTACAATCGATTTCTTATCACATCTCAAAGTTCACCAATGGCATTCAAAGGCTTGAGACTCGAGAATGCCCTGGATGGCAGCTCGAATTACATAGCATGGAAGGATCGCATGGAAGCGGTATTAGAAGACAACAGTTTGAAGGACTTCATTGATCAAGAAATCCCCAAGCCAGCATCAGCTAATGCCCATGAATTGGCGGAATGGAAGAAATGTGTGGCGAGAGCAAGGAGGATTCTTTTGGAGGGAGTTCGAGACCATATTGTCTCGAGTCTCCATGGGAAGGAGACTACATTTTTAATGTGGAAGACATTGAAGGATCTATATCAGAACATCAATGACTAGAGGAAGTTGGCATTGAAGGACAAGCTTCAGAAAATCAAGTGTGAAAAGGGTGACATGATCTCTACATATCTGAACAAGCTCACCACCTGCAGAGATGATCTTGGAAGTGTAGGAATCACGACAACCGATGATGGCATGGTGAGTCTTGCTCTCCTCGGTCTTCCTAAACGTTGGCATAGCTACCAGGACTCAGTAAATGGAAGAGAGAAACTGCCAGATTACGAACGAATATGGTTGGATCTAATGTAGGAGGAGATCAAGAGAAGCACCAGAGAGGGTTGTTCATCAAAGCATGATGATGAAGAAAATCTAGCCTTAGCAAGTAAGGCACAGAAAGGGAAAGGGAAGGCTTCCCATTCCAAATCTAGTTCTTCCAATGGTGGGAAGAAGATTGACAAATCTAAAGTGAGATGCTTTAATTGTCATGAGGTGGGCCATTATGCAACTAATTGTCCATTGAAGAAATCCAAGAAGGGATCCTCTAAAGGATCAGATGGTGAGGCACTGGCCTCATAGTTCAAATTGGATTTTACCCTCATCGCATGCATGGTTTCATCGATGGTGGGTTGTGTTTGGTACCTGGACAGTGGAGCCTCATTCCACATGACCAGTGCCTTGGAGGAGAAAGACCTCCAAATGCGCATCGAGATGGGCAATGATGGAAAGTACTGTGTTTCAAGTGAAGGTATAGTTGTGTTTCAAAGGGAACATGGAGCTCCTCTCACCCTGACTAATGTAAAGTATGTGTTGGACTGAAGAAAAACTTGGTATCGATCACAATGTTGGAAGACAAAGGCTATGATGTAGTCTTTAGTAAAGGAAAGGAATTCTTGAGACACATAGCCATGGGTCAAACCAAGAGGATTGGGATTTGAGTGAAGAATATCTACAAGCTTGAGGTAGATGACTGTGCTACATTGAGTTCCAAAGTAGAATTGGTGCAAAGCCAAGTTATTGGCGAGTTATGGCATAGACAAATGGGCCACTTGCATCATGGGGCCTTGAAGATAATGCAACATATTTCTACCGGACTTCCCAAAGGTAAACTTGAGCAAGTGGACACATGCAAAGGTTGTACCTTGGGGAAGTATGCAAGATATTCCTTTCAGGATCGAAACAGTTGAGCTGAAGCAATATTGGAGTGAGTTCATACAGATGTGTGTGGACCATTCTCGACAGCCTCCACCACTAAACAAAGGTATTATGTGATTTTCATTAATAATTTTTATCATAGATGCTAGATCTATTTCATGCATAAGAAAGATCAAACCTTCTCAAGGTTTTGTGAGTTCAAAGCCTTGGTTGAGAAATAATCTGGAAAGAAGATCAGGGCCTTGTGAAGTGATAATGGTGGAGAGTATGTCCCTCAAGAGTTTAAGGAATTTTGTGTTGCACAAGGAATTAAACGAGATTTGACGGCACCTCATAACCCACAGCAGAATGGGGTCGCTGAGAGGAAGAATAGAACGATTGTGGGAGCAGCTCGGGCGATGCTACATGACAAAGGCCTACCACTTCATTTGTGGGTTGAGGCATGCAACACAACAGTTTACTTGCAGAATAGAAGCTCGCATCGATACTTCGGATGAAGACACCAGAGGAAGATTTCTCTGGGAAGAGACCAGATGTAGGTCACTTCAGGATCTTTGGCTCATTGGTTTATTGACATGTGACCAAGGATGCCCGGAAGAATATAGAGCTAACAACAAAGTTGGGGATACTTGTGGGGTACATTGATACTCCCCACAACTATCGAGTGTATTTTCCTACCAGTGAGAGGACAATGGTTCGCAGATATCTTAAGTTCGATGAGCTAAAGGCCATGCAAGTTTCCTTTGAGAGGGAGCTCAAGTTGCAGGTAGAGGAGGAACTTTTGGTTCCTAAGGAGGATAAGCCTCAGACTGATGCAGAGCAGCCGCATGCAAAGGTTCCAGGAGTGGAGACATCCACTCATGCAAAGTCTTCCAAGGAGGGGTGGAAACGCACAAGGGAGGCTAACAGATTATTGATGGATGTGAGTGAGAATGTGGGAGAGCCATCTTCTCAGCACAGATAGAGGGGGTGACCTAAGTGGTACACTGGTTACATGGCCCTTGTTGGGGAATGTGTAGAGACCGAACCATCTTCCTTTGAGGAAGCAGTGCAGCATCCAGTTTGGGTTGATGCTATGGTGGAGGAGTATGGCTCCATAGTTCCGAACAGTGTTTGGGATGTTGTTCCAAGATAGAAGAACAAGTCAGTTGTGAGCTCCCATTGGCTTTACAAGGTAAAGCAAGCTACTGATGGTAGTGTGGAGAAACATAAGGCAAGGTTTTTTGCTCATGGTTTCTCACAGGTCAAGGGGATCAACTATGATGAGACTTTTGCTCCTATAGCAAGGTACTCATCTATCAGATCGATGTTGGAACTATCAACACAGATGGGTTGGAAGATCCATCAGATGGACGTGAAGACTGCATTCCTCAATGGCAAGATTGAGGAAGAGGTGTACATAGAGTAGCTGAAAGGATTTGAGACCTTCGATCATGAGTCACATGTGTGCCGACTCAAGAGAGCTTTGTACGGGCTGAAGCGAGCACCTCATGCTTGGTACACCAGGATCGACAACTACTTCACCGAGTTGGGCTTCACAAAGAGTGAATCAGATGTGAACTTGTACCACATCATGGTGGAAGGTAAGCAGTTGATCATTGTTCTTTATGTTGATGATCTAATATTAACAAGTGATGATCAGTTGATCATGTCTTGCAAGGAGGACCTTGCAAGAGACGAGATGAAAGACATGGGTCTCATGCATTACTTTCTAGGCATGGAAGTGTGGCAGAAGGATGGGGAAGTGTTTGTGTCTCAAGGTAAGTATGTCAATGAAATACTTAGGATATTCCATATGGAGAAGTGCAAGCCCATGCAGACTGCTCTAGCAGGTAACTGTAGGAAGGAGGGTGCTACTTCAGGAGAAGTAGTAGAAGCTACTATGTATCGGCAGCTTGTGGGTTCACTGATGTATTTAGTGAACACATGACTAGATTTGTGCTTTGTGGTGAACCAACTGAGTCAAGCTATGGTTCAGCCTACCAAGCTATTTTGGAAGGCAACGAAGCATGTTTTGAGATACCTCAGAGTCACATCTTAGTATGGATTATGGTACAGACGGCCAAAGGGAGTGAAGCTATAGGGCTTCACAGATGCAGATTGGGCAGGGAGTTCATCAGATCGGAAGAGCACATTAGGAGGAATTTTCAACCTTGGTTCAGCTGCAGTTTCTTGGTACAGTAGGAAACAAAGGTCAGTTGCACTCAGCTCAGCAGAGGCTGAATACATGGCTGCAAGTCAAGCAGCATGTGAGGCCATTTGGATGCAGAAAATTCTAGTTGGTTTATTTGATCAAAGGATGGATCCAACTATGATCTATTGTGATAATGAAAGTTGTATCAAACTCTATGAGAATCTAGTATTTCATGACAGGTCCAAGCATATCGACATTCGGTATCATCATCTCAGAGATTGTGTGGCAAGGAGGATCATGTTGTTGCAATATATTTCGATTGAGGAGCAACATGCTGACATTTTGACTAAGGCATTGTCAAAGTCTAAATTCGAGTTCCACAGAGACAGGATCAAGGTGACAGATAATCCCTTTCTTGCTGAGAGGGAGTGTTGAAAATAGCAACAATAAATGCTAAATAGCATTGCTATAGATAGCATTTCACGATATATTCCAATTTTAATTTGTCCTTGAATTAAAATTGAGAATTAAAATTCGAATTTAGTCTCACCAGTTGTTTGAAAAATAATTAATTAATTCATCTTGAGTTAATTAGTTGGTGAAAATCAACCATGAAGTCTTTGTGAAGACATGCAACATTTATCCCTTTGATTGAGGAATTTATCCCTTAATTAAGGAGATAAGGATGAGTTGTATTTGAGTTTTAATTAGTTAGCTCAGTTAACGGAGTTAAGTCCAGTTAAATTAGTTCGAAACAATTTGTGGAACTAATTGTGAGTTCAATCAGTTAATGCATGCATGCATGCAACTAGTGTTCTCCAGATAATTGAATATGCTCTCATAAATAACTCATGCATGTTAGTTCAGAAAAAGACCCAATTGAGATTAAAGGCAGGGACAGTGTACCATCAGTTGCTAGAATATTCCCATGTGAATATCTCTTGCATGCAGAAGGAATTCATTCCTTGAGGATTGTGTAGTTACTACAGAGGTCATAGCAGTGTGTGAGGTGAGAATCACATAGGTGGCAGTTGGAGGACCCGGGAGAAACTGCACAAGGAAATAGGAGGCTTGGAGGACTGAAGGAAGGCATATGTGTTGTCTATTATGTCTATGAGCAGCAGTGAGGGATTGTACTAAGAGTTGGATAGCTTGTGAGCTAAAGCTTTGTGTAATCCTGAGATATTTCCACTTGTATGATAATACAGATAGAGGGGTTTTTAGCTGAGGCTTTCCCCGAGTATTCTTCTGTGTTTTATTTGTGATTGAATCTTCTTCTCTGTTATATGTGTTCTGTTTGATCTTGCTCAAAATCAATTAAGCTTCCACAAGTTTGATTGTAGAAGTAGATTAAGTATTTTGCTTTAGTACAACGCATAATCAGTTTAATCTGCAGTGAGAATTTCTACAAATCCCTCCCTAACATAAATAATTCATTTGAATCTAAGGACGATCATAACAATTATTTTAAATTTAGAATTTTAATGTAATAAAATTATTTAATAATAGACAAACACATATTTTTTGAATACTAATAATACTTCAAATGATATATATATATTATATTATATAAATATATATATATATATATATATATATATTATATTTATATATATATATAATATATATATATATATATATAATATATATATATATTATATTTTGATAGGAGAGAGAGAGTGTGAGGGAGAGAGAGAGAGAGAGAGATTATTCTAACAATTCATTTTATCATTAAGAAATTATACTTAAAAAAAATTCAACCATAAAACCATAAGGATAGTAGAAATCACAATACACAAAGAGAACATAAGATTTATCTTAGTAAAGCCCACAAAATTGTAATTGATAATAATAATAATAATAATAATAACTCTTATATTAATATTAATAATGATCATTTTTCTAATAGTAACATTAATAATAATTTATTTTCTATAGGATAATAGACTTGATAAGGAAAATAAGACTTATTTCTCCTCTTCTAGCAATAGGGTTGTTAATATTTCTAATTTTTCTTTTGATCCTCATGTTTTTAGCCTTTTGGAGAAAGGTTTAAACTTTTCCTTAGCTCCGAGAAAAATCCTTGTGCATGATATTATTTGTGACATTGAATTCAGGATAAGGGACTTATCGGATGCTACTAAAGATATTATTACACAATATTGTGAGGTTATCCTAAGAAAGGCTAATCCCTCTAAGAACAACCTTAGCAAACCTGAGTTTGAGGCTCTCAAAGCCTTGAACAATAACAAGGACATAGTTGTTCTTAAATCTGACAAAGGGGGTGTTGATGTTATCCTAAAAAAGGAGGATTATCGTAGAAAAATGTTAGATCACCTATGTAATAGCAGGAGCTACTAAAAACTTGATAATAATCCCTTAAAAATGATTTCTAAAACAGCTGATATAGCCATAAAATCTAATAGCATTGTTAGTTCCCTTAGCAAGAAGCTTATTGAGAATAGCCCTCTCACTCCTTGGATTTATGGACTTCTAAAGATCCATATGGAAGGTCCCCCCTACACCCCATAGTCAACACCATAGGAGGGCCAACTTATCTTCTCACTAAATTTTTAGCTAATAAGCTTAAACCTCTCATTGGCCAAACTGAATCCTTTGTCAAAGATTCATCTTCGTTTGTAAATGAGTTATTGGGTATTATACTAGATTTGAACGATAATCTGGTGAGTTTCGATGTGGTCTTTTTATACACTAATATCCCCATTAATGATGTCATTGAAGTCATCAATCACATTACAAATCCAGATACTGCTTATTTATTTAAGCTCTATCTCACCTCTATTTTCTTTAGTTTCGAAGGGGAATTTCATGAACAAACCTGTGGCATTGCCATGGGTTCATCCCTTTCCCCCATGGTGTCTAATATTTTCATGGAGGACTCTGAATCCAAGGCCTTGTCATTAGCTCTATTCCAACCCAAGCTTTGGAAAATGTTTGTGGATGACACTTACATCGTTTAGTCTCATGGTAAAGAAAAGTTGGAGTTGTTTTTCCAACATCTTAACAGCCAATCTAGTACCATACAATTCACCATGGAATGTGAAGGTTATGGTAGCCTACCTTTTCTTGACATTCTTATTTAAAAAAGGGATGACGGTTCTTTCTCTCATCATGTTTTTTGGAAGAAAACTCACACAGCGCAATATCTTCATGTGAGTTCATGTCATTTCCCTGCTCATAAGCTAAGTGTTCTCAACACCTTAACCACTCGGGTGTTATGAGTTTTTGATGAAAATCACATCAAATATGAAAAAACCCACCTCCTTAAGGTTTTTAATAAGAATGGTTATAGCAGGTCCCAGTGTCTTAGAGATTTCCTTAAGGCTGAAAGGGTCCTAGGAATAAGATTGATCCTAAGGAACGATTTTTTGGAGTGCATGTTCCATTTATTCAAGGGACCATAGATAAGATTGCAAGGATCCTGAAAAATCATAAGATTCCTTCGACATTTAGGCCCCTTAATACTATTCAAAGCTCTCTACAATCAGTTAAGGACCCTGTGGACCCCAAAGATAGGAAAGGTGGTTACATCATTCCATGCTCTTGTGGGACTCCATACATTGGCGAAACTGGTCGATCAATAAATCAAAGGATTTATGAGCACACTGCTGACATCAAGCATGGAAGGTCTCGCTCCTCCGCTTTGGCAAAACATGCGGAAAATACAAATCATCACATATGCATCGAAAAGGTTAGGGTCATTGCAAGGATTGACCATTTTCATCACCGTAAATTTAGGGAGGCCTTGGAAATTGAAAATAGGCCTATTAAGCTTAATAGAGATGATGGTTGGAGTATCAACAGGTGTTGGATCCTTGCTCTATCTTCCTAGGTTATCTCTCTTTTTTTTTAGGTCTAACTTTATTATTAAATTCTAATTAGAAGACCTTCCTTTTTTTCATAAGATTTTAATTTATTTTCTTATTCCTTTGTTAATGATCATATTTATTATAATAAAAAAAATATTAATTTCTTTATTGATGTCTTTACGGTGCGTTTCTAGTTAGAAGACCTTCCTTTGTTTTAGTAATATTTCTTAACAAATAAATTGTATTAGTATTATTATTTATAATAATAAAATTTATTATAATATTAAGTTATTTAATAATATATAATTTATTTAATAAATTTATTTTGGAACATCTTAGTTTGACCTTTTCACCTTCATTAATCAAAACTACATATTATTAATAAGAACATTATTATTTATTTCTTACTATAGAATAGTTTTTTATATTATTAATGTATTTTTTCTTGATGATGGTTATTGAGTCAAACTAGTTGTTATATTCTAACGGCTAGTTAGATTTTCTCTACATCTATTTATTTTGATACTTAGATCTAGTTACTCATCTTTTCCTGAAGATGAACCACACTAGTTGGTTCGAAACACGTCGACGAGATTTTCTCCTATGTGATTTTCACCGAAAGAATTTTTATCATACATATTATGGATCACAGAAGCATGAATTCAAAAAAGAATTTATTCTTCATAAAAATGGGGTTATAATCTCATTATTGAGTTCAAGGATTTATTATCATTGGAAATGGCTAAGGTTAAGGTCAAGAACTTTACATTTATTTTTACAAAGAGAGATAATAACTACGTCTACATCTTCATGTTTCGCTTACTAATTTTTTGTGTTTAGTAATCTAACTCACCTATAATTTCTTTCATTCCTTGGATTGTGTTGATTGTGCAAGAGTCACTCCAAGTGTCTATATAGACATGTTGCAAGGCAAGCATTCCAAAATTCAAGTAAACATTGTAAGTGGGTCATTTCTACTTGGGCCTTTTGTACCTAAACGATACTCTACAAAGACAAAATTATATATACCAATCAATTATTGTACTATATGAATAGTGGGGACCTTTTTCATGGTAATAGCTATCTTTGTATTAAAATAAAAAGGGTGATGTGCCTATACCTCTACCCCATTGCAAGAAAGAGAATTTGTTTTTTCCCTATTCAAACCACTCTTGATCCCAATCCCTGATTATATAGGTTGATCTTGGGGGTTTTCCTTTCTATGTTCCTACAAACATTACTTCAAGTATGTGTATATTATTCTACAAATCGAGCACATTTAAGTGAAATGCATAGAATAACATATATTTGATTTTGTAGGTGAGATATCCATAACTTATTTCCCTAGGTCCTTAAAATACTTAGGAAAGGTAAAAGACTCCAATGGCATTACTTCTATTAGGAGTCATTCATGGGAGCTTGCTCACTTTCTGCTTCATGGATTCCTTCATATATTTGACTATATTGATCTAATTCCTTTTATGTTGGATGTTTATGCAGTCCTTATCACCATGCAACGAGCTCTAAGTTTCATTCCATCTACCAAACGAGGGAGAGTGGGATTCATTTTCATTACCTTCTATGGATCACTAAAGAATTCAAGATATCTTCTCAGACATGCTAGCATTTGCACCATTGTTGGGTTAAATAATGCTTAAGGGGTGCATTTTCTTTTTATTAAAGGGCTTTAGGGGACATTTTGAAACTCCTCTATTTTGTATAGGAGGGTGGAACTTATTTAGGCATTTTTTGCTAAAATGTTCATATTCATGTAGTGATTCCCCTTGAAGAACAATTTCTTAGAGCCTAGTGGCTATACATATGTCTAATTGTCTATTTGAAGTTCCATATTGACATGGCAGTTGTCTTCCATATTTTCTTCTACACAAATTTAGGCACAATAAATACATGTTAGATCTTAACTTGGTTTCTACAAAAATATCCCTAATTTGTTCTAGATAGCCTCGAGGGATTCATCATCTTAGACATTGAGAGGGAGATGGATAAATATAAGCAAAATAGGAACCAAAGAAGGAAGTTCCTCTTGTATATTGATATTCCTAAACCAATTGTTAAGTACAATATGTTAGCTCCAAGGAGGAGTACCACTCTAGATGATTAAATCTCTATCTTCTTCAAAATAAATATGGAAACCAAAGAAATCTTTTTAATGAAATAGGTATGAGGTTGTGTCAAAAATGAAGGCATTATTCATAACAAAAAAGATTATAATATTCATAAATAATATATCCAACTGTATCAAATAATCTTTGCAAGCAAGGTGGGATAGATTTTATCGATTACATTTTCATTTCACATAAGGTGTTATCTCAGTTTAGATTCAGAGTATAAGGTTTAGAAATTTTATTTTTTTGTTCAAAAGATTCAGACACGCTAATAGTTGGATTGTTAGCTCTAAGTTTTGAAAATGTTGAATAAAGGAATTGACTTGTCAGCGCAAATTTTAAAAAAAAAATTAAAAAAAAAATACCATCAAACTAAAGGCAATGATCAATTAGTTGACTTCTATTATGGTGAATTTCGCCTGAGCTTCACAGAAAGGTTACTATTTCAAACATAATGACACAAACTCAGTAGTCAAAGGGAAAAGGTGTCAAAGCATGTTTTGTTTTCACCTAACAAAACTCTTTTTTCCTATAAAAGATAGTAACTTCGGGAATAGTTTCCGAACAAATGGGAATGAATTTTTGAAAAATAAAATAGGTTTTTGTCGAGAACGGACCCATTAACAAAAACCTCTCTCATATTTTACACATATATCAAGTTTTTGGATATTCGAATGGCTCTTTGAAGCCTATTTTTCAGGAATTCGTGAGAAAATAGTTCATGGACAATTGTTGATGAGTCACCTCATCAAATCAGCAATTGAAGATCACATTGAACTTTCCAAAGATAAATACTAGTAATAAAATCAAAATTACAAATTTAAAGGGATTCAAGACCAGCAACGTTTAACCATTCACTACATATTGTAACTACTTCCATATTTATTTTATTTTTGTTTCGAGAAAGATAGAAATAGTTTGGGATATTATTTTTATTATTTAAGCAAGGCTATGTAATGTAATAGGGATTGGGAATATTTTGAAGAAGAATGATTGTGTGTTTAGCTTTGATATTAATATAGTTCATTATAAGCAGGTTCACATGTGCAAATTTTCTAAGAATCATGTGTGGATGGTTTCTTGTCAGTGTTTCTACTGTGTATCTTTCTCCTAAGTCAAAAATTTAATCAATAAGTCTTCAGTATTTGGAAAAAGTGTTTGGATTCAAATTCTTTTTGAAAGCCAGATTTAATTTTTCCAAATTACTTATGTGTTCTTCATCCTAAATATCATTAGCAAAATTCTTCTTGCTTTTTTTTATTTGTTTATTTTCTACTTTCTCCTATCATACCTAAATGATGATTTGTCTAAAAAACCATAAGTTGTCTTTCCTTTGTTAAATCGTTCATATAACATGTGGCTAGAATATTTTATATCAAAAAATCCATGCCAAATGGTCCTTGTCCTCTTCTTTCCAAACCAATTTCATCGTACAAGTTAATTCTCGACAATGAGCATAGCAACCAACCATTGAGGTGACACTGAGTAGTTGAGTTTAAGGAGAAATCCCTCTCTAGATTGAAGGGCTAGCTTTTAATCCAAAGTGGTTAGAGGTTACCTTAGATATTTCCCTTACATCTTGTACAAATTTATCATTTCCCACCCCGCTTTTCAATTTCACCTTATTTCTCCCATATAGTTAAATGCCCATTCCCATATCCATACATTCAACACTGGAAAAAATAAATTTTGCTGAAAACACAAATTCTGGAAATTTTAAAGAATGCTGGAAAATGTAGAAATAAAAGTCAGCAAGTACAAACACCCATTTAACACATTTGAACACAGTGATTTTTGGTCAATGTAACCCTGGAAAAACCCCCTACAACTCTTGGGGAAAACCAGTTCAAAAGCTCTTTCTTATTTCTAAAAAAATGCCTTTTTACAATGAGAAATATTCAGCAAAAATCAGCAAGCAAATTTTACAACTTATCTCGATTTTCGTGCCACACAACCAACTAGAAAACTGTTGTAAAGTTGTTGTACAACTGATGTACGGACTGTTGTACTAACCTCGATTTCTGTGCAGAAAATCAGCTATATGGCCCTCGATTTCTGTGCAGAAAATCTGTTGTATGGCCCTCGATTTCTGTGCAGAAAATTTGTTGTACGGCCCTCGATTTTTGTGCAAGAAATCTGTTGTACTGTCCTGCTCCAAACTGCTGTAAACGGCCTTGGAATGTGTGCCAAGCTACTGCCTCCTTCTCCTCCTGCTCAGAAATCTCCCTTGCTCTCTTGCTCTCTCTCTCTCAATCTGCTCATGAAAGAATGAATGACCTTTTCCTCCTTTTTCTTCTTTAAATAAACCTCTAAGTGATTTTGGTAGTACTCCTAAATCCAATGGCTGAAATAGATTGAGATCTAGGGCTGAGATTAAATGCTCATTTAAATCTCACTTTCTATTTTTTTATTCACCCCACTTTAATAAAGACCCACTTAGTCATTTATTTCCAAAGTCACTTTTCCTTTCTAATTTTTCATTGACTTTATAAAAGTCACTTTAAAATTAGACTTAGTAACTTTTCACTTAAAGTCACTTTTAAATTAGATTTTAACTTTATAAAAATTATAAAGTCACTTTAGGAGAAAAATTAAAATCTTTTGGACACTTTTCCCTAGGCCAAAGATCAAAGCCTAAGGGAACCACCTGTCCTCCGGTACCAAATTTCAACACTCCCTCTTACCGAGGAAGGTGTTCCTCACCACACCCATTTTGTCTCTGAAGTAAACATGCTTGCCCCGTGGTAAGGCTTTGGTAAGAATGTCTGCTACCTGCTCATCAGTGGAAATATACTCAAGCTTCACAGCTCCCTTCTGAACATAGTCTCTGATTAAATGATATCTGATCCCGATATGCTTTGACCTGTCATGAAATACTGGATTCTCCGTGAGTTTAATGCAACTCTGATTATCACAGTAAATCACTGAAGGTCTCAACGGCTGACCAAATAAGCCAAACAACATCTTGCGAAGCTAGCTGGCCTCACAACTAGCTAGACTGGCTGCCATATACTCTGCTTCTGTTGAACTCAGTGCTATTGACTTCTGCTTCCGGCTGAACCATGACACTACTGCTGAACCCAACCCAAAACAGCACCCTGAAGTGCTCTTCCTATCAGAAGCACAACTTGCCCAATCAGAATCATTGTATCCTACCAATCTCACTCCATCTCCCTGC
>APFE030676160.1:0-10253 GCA_000404065.3 Pinus taeda | reverse complement strand
TTGACATATATTATAAAAATAATATTTATTTTCTTGAATAAGTACAAATATGAAAAGTACATTTATGAAATATCAAACCTAGTTAAATTTCCTTCAACACTCCCTCTTAAATAGGGATGTATTCATACAACATTATAAGGTGTTTGGATATTATCAATCTTGAAGAATTCACACAATAAAAACTGGATTTGCAATCCATATGTTATAGCATCATATCCATCAACATTGTCATAGTGAAAGACCATGAATAACAACTCCATCTCTTCATGAGATCATGAGATACAATGATGTAGAGACCAATGATTTATAGAAACCTTCATCATTGTCTCTCAAAGTACATACCCACCCAAGTGTTCTCTGAGTATGACCTTCTAGGACTATTCTTATCGTGGGCTTCCAGCCCTCAAAGAATATCAGTCCTCTTGCCTACTCTTCTCTTGGATTCCCTACACATCCTCAAAGAATATCAGATGCTAGATGATTACCTAATCCTCCCATTATTTCTTCCCAAGTGAAAACAAGAATTTTTATATATCTTGTGTCTACCTTTCCATTCATGGCCTTCACCTAGACTTACGACTCTTAGTCCTGGTCTAGTGCATGACCCATGAAATGGAAAAACACAATTATCACTCATTTCTAATCAGGGGTGATCCAAAACTCCCTCTTGATCAAGGATCTGTTAGAGCTCCCTCTTCACTTGGGACTCTTTCATTCATCAACAAATTTTTCTTCATGGGTCCTTCAGCTGCTTGATGTTCTTCCTTTCTTTTGATGTCATGAAGTCTTTGTTTGAACTTCTTCTAGGTAGGGCACCATCCATCGATCACTTTCCTTCCTGGTTTGTCATGTCATTAATTCTTTCATGGAAAGTGGCTTTCTTGTAATACATTATGTTTTATTTTCATCTGGCTACTCCTTTTTCATATGTCCATGCTTCGGAATACTCTTCTCATGGATGCATTGTTGAACTTGCTTGTTTACAAGCTTCGACCTAGTGTCCCATTATGACTTCATCCTAGTATTTCTTCAACATTTCTTTTTATTTTGTTGGATGGATTCTTCATCACAATATATTTATAAAGTAGAGTCAATTATCTGCATATTTCATATCTCCAAGGCCTTTATGGGTGTTAGGGGTCCTTCCTTTCTTCGTCAGAGTTGTCTTGCCTTCTTTCAGGAGATATATTCAAAGTTTATTATCAGATAGTGATTCTCTATGATCATGGTGTTCTTCAAATCCTTGATCACTTTATTCATTTTCTTCTTCTTAGATAGATAAGTAGACCATCTTATGCTCCTTGTGAAAGCACTTCTTCATTTCTTCCTTCTTAGACTAGTCAACATTTCTTCTTGCTTCTTAGTCATCAATATTATACTCCTTATGTGAGCATATTATTTTGTTGACCTTCATTGCATTGTAGTACATGCCTTCGAGCATGTTCTTTGTGAAAGAGATTCTTTAATACTTGATTATGTTATATAACTATTTCCATGACTCAATAATAGACAAATGATAACATGACTAAACTTTGATGCATACATACCTCATCTTGATTCTCCTTTGATAATCTTAGCTTCATTTGGTTGTCCTTGGTGTGGCCATTTTGGCTTCATCTTAGCTTGCTTGAATATCATCGTTTTCTTGAATCCCATGAATGGGATTCCCAATGAGACATCTTCTTTGGTTTATGAACCTTCTTTTGAAGATTCCATCATAGGATATTAAAGACCCTTGCCTTGCAAATGTTTCTTTTCTTTTGATGATGTAGGTCTTCTAATATTCTTAATCATGATCAATCTTCTTTCATCATGGATGAGGTCCTGTACTAGGTATTCTCCTTCTATATGAATATCTTGAGCTATATCTACCATGATCTTATATTCTAGAAGATATTTCTACCCATGCATTTTTATTCTCATTATAAATGCTACATCTTCATGAGTATATAGAACTCTATGTAATTCATGTTTCTAGATTCTAGAAGATGTTTCTAGCTATGTAATTTTATTTTATTCCTACATGCTCCTGTCCTACTCAAAACCTTGAAAGAAGAATTGAAGTAAAGAGCTTGACCTAGTCATAGTAGAGATCCGATGGATCTTCCTTCTTTTGCTTCTTTTCTTCTTCCTTCACCTCTTGAGTCATGTTATATTCTTCCCTCTTTATTTTGTTGTTGTTTTCCTTATTAAGCTTAGGACAATTCCTTTTGTATTGTCCATATTCTTGGCATCCAAAACATTGGATTTTGGACATGTCTTTGTTGTTTGTTCTTCGTGAACCAAAATTTCCAAAATTTCCCTTTCTCTTGGCCATGGTAGCAAATGCTTGCTCCTTTGATCCCACATATTCCTTTGCCTTAAGTTTGATTTCATCTATCTTGCATAGGTACCACATTTCACTGAATGTGGTTGCTTCCTTCTTGGCATATATGCTAGATGTGAAGTTTCCCCAATCCTCAGGTAGAGCATTGAGTACTGCAGTTGTCATTACTCTGTCAGACATGACTTCCCCAAGATCTTGAAGTTGAACTCTCATTTAAGATATTTTCATTAAGTAGGGATCTATTCCTTCCTTTGTTATCTTCATCTTGTACAATTAATTTCTTAGAGATATTACTTCTCTTGTTGTGGATACTAAGAATAACTGTACTAGCTTATCATAATTTTCTTTTGATGTATCAAATTTTTGAGACATAAGGAATAAGAGAATCTTTGATTGATTCTATTAGAATCCTTTGAGATCTTGTCTCATCCTTATCGTACTTAGCTAAGGCTTGAGTTTGTTCCTTAGTAGGGATAGTGATATTCCTTTTGACATGTTCCTTGAGAAGTAAATCAGTCCTCTTCTTTCATGCAAGAAAGTTATTGGTACCTACCAATTTATTGCTTTCCTTGAAAAAATACATTGATGTATATTCAAAAGGGGACATGTAATTACTTGATAGATTTTGATATGTAGTGGAATTGATTTCTCCTTGAAGACTTGATGGCTTGCCTTCCTAGGATCTTGATGTTCTTCAAGTTTTCCTCTCCAAGTGGACTTGCTTAATGATGAAATTTTCTTGATGACTTGTAGCTTGGTGTAGGTCCTTCTTTGATATGATATTCTTTGTAGGTGCCTTTATGTAAGGTTCTTCTTCTTTCTATGTAGAATTCCTTGATAAATGATGGATTAAAGACCTTCCTGTTCTTGAAATGATTGAGGCTTCTAGGCTTGATGCTTCAACCTTGTAGATTACCTTCCTTGATAAGTGTTCTTGAGTTTCCCTTGATGTGCCACCTTACCTCTGATACCATGTTAAAGAATCTAGGGAAAATATGTGTAGTGTGATTCCTCGTTACTTGATAACAATTTATGGAGTCTTTTACTTTTTCTTATTATCTTAATATTCTTCTTCTTATTATTAATGCATGTGTGTGTACTTCATCAAACTGTTATCAAAACATAAGAACAAGAACATAAGATGTTGGCTCTCTGCTAGGCCAAAACCTCTCTTCTCTTGAGAGGAGAACCCTTTCATGAATTTTTCTTATTGAAGCTTCTATTGATCAATGCCAAATCATAGAACTGATAAGAAGATCCTCCAAGCACTAGTCAAGTACTCTCCTCTTTTTTGCACTTTGTTTTTCGACGCATTGGTTTCCTCCTTCCAACACTTTTCTCCTCAGTACCTTGTCTTCATTCTTTATTTCTTGTCCAGAGATAGACCTTCCTTGAGTGAGCCTTCTAGATAAGGTGTTACTCTTATATACCTTTCTCAAGTAGACTTGTTGTTTGGCCAACCAAGATACTTCTTGAGATATGAGTGTATGATTGTAATGTTGTTCTACTACCCTAGTTTCTCGTATGTGTGGGAGGATCACTAGGTGTTATGTGCCCTTCTCTCCTTCACTTGAGTAGGAGGCCTTATAGTCCTATATTTAACCCAAAATGAAGATATATGGGTGACTATGAATTGTTTCTGTCCTAGCAGTAGGGACAACCCTTTGTTTCCTTGCATGTGTGACTACTGTACGATTCAAAGCAACCCTAGTAACTTCACTATTCTTCCTTTCTTATTTGCTTGAGTTGGAGGTCCTTTAGGCCTATGTTATTAGCCCACTTAATGAAGTTTGTGGGTCTGTGATAGAGGGATGATATGATGGCAGGGATACCCTCTCCTTCTTCACACATATGACTATCTTTTAGCTCTAGAACAAACCTTCAAAGCTTTGTTATTTATTCCTCCTTCTTTGCTACACTTGGAGATCTATTCCCTTGAATTTGTTGTACCATTTACTCGTCCTCTTTATAGATGATTTCATAGATGATGTTCTTATTCTTTGAGGAGGTCGAATGGCTCCTTATATAGGAATCTGTCTCCTTCTTTCAGCCTTACTAGAGGCTAACATGAAGACTTGAGGTTGACTTGCTTGACATAATTCAGATTGCTTCTTTTGGTGGTTCCATTGCTTGGAGGAGGCTTATGAATTTTCTTGGAGGTCTTCTTATGACCCTAATACATATTATTAAATGGTGTACCAATCCCTTAAGGTATTTAACCTTGAATATTTGACTCCCCTATAGCACTTTAACTAATGCTAGACCTATTTCAATGAGCAAGAAACTCATTGACATATATTATAAAAATAATATTTATTTTCTTAAATAAGTACAAATATCAAAAGTACATTTATGAAGACCGAACCTAGTTACCTTTCGTTCAACATGGAGTTGTGCTTGCTTCCTTACCTTCACTATCTGAATCTATTTCTTCTAAATCTATTGACCTCATATATGGATTCTCTTCACCATATGATTTCATATTTCTTTTAGAGGACTCAGGTTGTGAAGTTATTTCATCTACTATCACAAAAATTCAATCCTCAATCTTCGTTTTTTGCTTGTTGTAACACTTATATCCTTTACTTCGAGTAGTATACCTGAGTAATATTCCATCATCAACGTGAGAGTAAAAATTTCCAAGATTCTTATCATTCCTTTTGATAAAGCACCTGTTCCCAAACACCTTGAGGTGTTTAACTGATGAAGGCATTCCCTTCCACAACCCATAGGGATTTTTATTAATATTAGGCTTGAGTTGAGTTCTGTTTGATAGATACACTGTTGCCTGTGCTGCTTCTCCCCAGAAGATGTGATACACATTTGTTTCGTCCAACATTGCTCTCTCCCTATCCTATATTGTTTTGTTCTTTATTTCCAATACTCCATTTTGCTGTGGAGTTCTAGCCACTAAATACTGCCTTCTAATGCCATGTTCTTCACAAAATTCTTTGAACTCTCTTGAAGTGTACTCTCCTCCTCTGTATGATCTTAAGCATTTTATCTTTAAGTCCTTCTCATTTTCGAAAATTCTTAAATGCTTCTTACTTTTCTTTTAAGATCACAATCCAAATGCACTGATAAAATCATCAATGAGCATCATGAAATACCTTTCTCCTTTTTGGGTTTTTCTCTATTTAGGCCACAAATATCTATGTGAATGAACTCTAGTGGTCTAGATAAGGAGAACTATTTTGACTGGAAATGAGTCCTAGCCTGCTTGCCAAATTGGAATGACTTGCAGATTGAGTTATCAGGCCTTGACAGTCCTTATAATCCTCTCACAACTCCCATCTTGCTAAATTTTATCAAATTGTCAAAATTCATATGGCCAAGCCTCTTGTGCCACAACCATGCTTCATTTGTTTTTCCTAATTAGTATTTAACCCTAGAAACATCAAACACATATACATTATTGTGGGTTTTGATTGCTTTTCCCACCAAATTTCCATTCTTCATGTTGTGGATTTGATAATCCTTCGTTCAAAAGGTCACATCATAGCCATGATCACACATTTAGATAACACTAAGAATATTTTTCTTAAGACCTTCCACATACAACACATTTTGTTCTTTTTTCTTTTGATCAAGGTTGATTATGCCTTTACCCTTAATTCTTGCTAGAGCATTGTTTCCGAAGGTGGCATTTTTTACTTTGTCCTTTTATTTTAGTGACATAAATTTGATTTTATCCCCAGTCATATGTTTGGAACAACCACTATCCACATACCATCTGTTCTCTTGATTATGGGCTGATAGAGCGAGTCCACACTGTATGCTCTTTTTAGTATTCTGTTTCCATCTCCACTTATCTTTTTGGATAGTTGATTGTCTAATATTTTGTAACTTAGATAGGTATTCAAAAATTCTTTTGCACTCACTTGCTTTGTGCCCAAAATAATTACATTTGAAGCATTCTACCTTGCTTAACATTGGAGAGAATAATTTTTGATCTTTGAGAGGGGAGTTTTGAGATCTAAAATTATGATACTTCTTATACTTAGGATTTTCATCTCTTTCAACTTTGATCCTTCTACAATCATCAAATTTATGTCGAAAGATATCACATGTATAACAATGACCATAAAATAAATAGGCATTCCTATTTTTCAAAGACTTATGAGTTTGTGCATGAAGATACCCTTGTTGTATGGGTTGTTGATTTGTTCTCTCTTGATGATCTCCTATTTTCCTTGCTACTCTTTTGTCTTCATTGACTCTTCCTCAAGGATTCTTTGCATAACTCTATGGTTATTCAAATATTGCGTACCTAAAAGTTTTCTTTTCCATAGAAAATCCCTATGTCTTTGAGTATCCCAGACCTATTTTGATTTCTGAGGGCCTTTGGCTTTTTAGAATCTGATATAGTTTCCTTGTTGCTTCTGCAAATGTTTCATTTAAACCCTTCTCGCTCTTTATCCCCTTAAGATATTTTCTTAAAGAGACAACCTCTACCTCAAGAATCTAATAATTCCCTCCCATTGATGGATCAAACCTTGAAGAACCTCTTCTTTTCGTTTAGGTTCATCTAGTTTAACTTTCGAAGACATAATTTCATCTTTGCATGTTTTTGAGATCATTTCCTTCCATATTGTTAGGATATTCTGACACATAGGAAATAGTTAAGTATAACTTGGTCTAGTATAGATTTAGGTAAAGTGTGTTTCTTTACTTTTTACTTTTGTAACTTATAATCCGACGGTCATGATATGTTCTAGACATGAAGTGATCCGACAGTTCATTCTCTCCTCGGTATTACCGACACTTGATCCATGATCTCTATTTAAAGATCATGGAGGGTCATTTGTAAGGTGACCATTCATGAAAGGATCTTATGTAAAATTTCTTCCTTTTACATTAATAAATTTACTGAAGTGGTCGCGTTGGCTCAAGCTGTGGAACGTTTCCCTCTTTGAGGGTTTTAACTACGTTAGGAATACTAGTGTGCTGATCTATGATCTGTTTGTGAGCGGCGTCCTATGGTGTTCTAAGGAACTTACCTTGTAAATTCCTACATGGTATCAGAGCTATTTGATGGTCGCATCCATTGGTGATCCAAATCTGAGGCCAGTACAACTGCATCTAACTATCGTTTCCTAGATCTACTGTTTCTAACCGCTTGCGGGTCGAGAGGACTACTCTATTGTGTTACGGGAATCTGTTCCAGTGAGGAACCCCTTTTGTTTCATGTGAAAAGGTTTTTGGTAGCCCTAGCTACATCATTTTTAAGTTCTAAAGGTATACAATCTTTATTTACAGTTTTAGTTATTTATCTCTCTATTTATTTTGGTTATTTATTTCTCTGATTTTATTACCGGATCTATACCTTTCATTTTTGTGTATGCTCTTTTCCCTGTGACTCTGTGTGATCTGGGCAAATCAAAAAAAAAAAGGAAGGATTTTTTCATGCGTATGGTCTTTTCCACTGCACCTTAGTGTGATCTCGGAAAATTAGAGCATTGAGGAAAATATTTAGTTTCCAGTGAAATCTAACTTTAAGCCGTAAGGCTTGTTTTTTTTGCATGTTCTTTTTGGGTTGTATGGTTTTTTTTTTTATAGGAAAAAAGGGCTTTTCCAAGTAAGCATGCAACCCAAAGATTTAGTGAGTTAAAAATAAAAATAAAAGATCTTCATGTTTTCCAAAAATTTCTAACCTCTTAAAGTAGCTCACTTGGTCCAAAGTTACTTTATGAGAATAGAGGTCTTGGGTTCAAGTCTTTCTTTTTGTTGAGTTACTTTTTCAAAAAGCACATGTAACTTATGTTTTAAAGTTACTTTATGTAAAAGTGTTCTCACCCATTATAAAAAGTGAGTCATTTATAATTCTAAAGTCACTTTGTCTTTTATTTAAGTTACAATTTAGTGGGGAGCTCATAAAGTACCATTGTAAAAGTGACTCTCCCTTATTTATAAAAGTGGGTCACATAGAGTAACCATTTTTAAAAGTGAGATAATTAGATTAAGTTTGGAAAGGGGGAGATTTCTTTTTAAGTACAACATTATCATTCACTTGTGAACATTCACATACTTTGTCAGCATCTTCAACAACTTTTCTTCAAAAAGTCATAACTTCTTCATCCGAAAGCCATTTTTAGAGCCATTTTTTTTAATCGACCTAAGTTTTCAAGATCTTCCCTTTGGAACATTTAGTTTCAACATCTACAATTTCATTTTCTATTAAAATGGAAAGTCCATGCCAAGTTATTCTTGAAAAAACCAACTACCTCCAATGGTTTTCCTACATTGTGGCTTTACTTAGAAGTAAAGGTCTTTATAGAATGGCCTCAGGCCAAGAGTCTAAACCTAAAGATGAAGATAGAAAAGAAAAATGGGAAAATAAGCAAGATCAAGCACAAGGGTTGACAGGGATGTTTATTTCTTCAGACCTTAGATTCCATATCGTAGAACTTGATACCCCTCATGAAGTAATGAAACATCTGAATAATGTTTTTGGAATTAAAAATGGAATTAGATCCCATCAACTCGAAAATGAGTTTTTTACATCGGGCCCCAATAATTTTTATTCCATTGAATATTTTTTGTCCAAGTTCAATACCCTTAGACTTCTCTTGGAAGGTTTTAAGGTTAAGAAAGAAGATGGTAGCCTTATCTATTCCATTCTTACAAAGTTAGGACCACCCTACTTTGTGTTTGTTTCCACCTTCCATTCTACTAGAGAAGCCTTTATTTTTCAAGGACAAGCCTACAAGTCCCCCTCTTCTGATGCCTTTTTTGATTCTTTAATAATAGAACAATAAAAAATCTTACATCTTGGTCTTCCTAATATTGGAAACTCTTCTAAGAAAGCCTTAGCAACTCAGTAGTAACCAAATTCAAAGAATCCTAAGAAGCAGTATCCTAAAAAGAATGGTCCTAAACCAAACAAGGGTCCTAAGCAATTTCAGTCTTAAAATGAAAAATCAATTCAAGAAAATGATAAGGCAAATAAAAACAAAGGGAAGAAGACTGATAGACATTGTAGATTTTATAATTGATATGGCCAATTAGGATCCAAATGCTTTAAGAAGATGGAAGACTTGGAAACAAAAATGAAGAATCATAACATCCATTTGGAGCACTCTTCAACTTCATCTTCAGGAATAATACTTTCTAAATGTGGTTGTCAAGCATCTCAGTCTGGTTATGCATTACATGTATCTATTTCTTCTCATTCTCATGAGTGGCTCATTGATTCTAGAGCTTCTTATCACATGGCCAAAAACAAAACCACGTTTTCTTCTTTAAATGATTGTAACGCCAAAAATATATATGTTGGTGATGATATATCTCTTAGTGTTGTAGGGTCTGGAACTATTCATCTAGACAATGGTTAATTTAATGATGTATTATGTGTTCCTACCTTATCCTACAACCTTCTATCTGTATATCAGATAACTTAATCAGGTGAAGGTAAAATCATTGAATTTTCACCTCATGATGTTGTAATTAAGGACCTAAGTTATCCTAGATAGATTTTAGCTACTGGCATTGCTAATGATTCTAGACGGTTGTATAAGTTTAACAAATTTGGGTCATTGGCTCTTCCCTCGGTATTTGTTGCTCATAATTATGAAGTGAGCAAAGTTTGGCATCAGTGATTTGGTCACTTAAACTATCGTTCCCTTCAAAATATATGTAAATAAAATATGGTGATAGGTCTTCCTATGGTATCTTGCAGAGATGGTGTTTGTTCCATGTGTGTACTTGAAAAACATTATCGGGCTAGTTTTGAAAAATGTACCTCTTGGAATGCCTCAACCCCTTTACAACTTGTGCATAGTGATTTATGTGGTTCACTTCCAGTTGTTTCATTATTTGGCTACAAGTATTTCTTAACTTTCATTGATGATTTCTCCAGACGCATTTGGGTATACTTTTGTTGGGCATCAGATCCCCCCCACAACATGTTTTGGGGCTCAAAGCCCAA
>APFE030676158.1:10074-37435 GCA_000404065.3 Pinus taeda | reverse complement strand
TATAAATAGGAGATCTCTCTCCTTCATTTGTTAGTCTCAGCTTGTTAGCTTAGAGCTTAGAGTTTAGAGCTTAGCTTGTGAGTTTGTAGTTCTTCCTTGATGGCTTTTGAAAGCTTTGGAGAGCTTTGTTGTACTTTGTAATTTTGAAGAATTTGAATAAAGCTTTGATGTTCTCAACATGGAAGGAGATGTGAAGTAGATGTCATGGAGCACATTAGAATGTAAGGTAGAGTATATTTCATTTTGTAATTTGCTTTGATTTCATTATGTCATTTGATTTCTTTCAAGTTTGATAGTTTAGATTTTCCATTGATGCAATTTTCATGTAAATGTGTTCAACCGGTTGATTGTAGATTATTTTTTCTTTATATGTTTTTGCATCAAATAGTGACATGAGATTAACCTCTTTGCTGACTTTGCTTTTCTTAGTTTTTTTTAATTCCAGTTCTATTTTGATTTCAGTCTTCTTTACTTGCTTTGTTAGTTAGTTTAGAAATCAACTTGCTCATATCATTGACAGTTACCTCTGAAATCCATAGCGAGACTACTGGTGAGGGATCGAACTATGAATGTGTGATTTGATTTTAGTTTTACTTTTCTGCAATTAGATATTAAATTGCTCATATTATTGACGATTACCTCCGAAAGCCATAGCGTGACTACTGGCGAGGGATCGAATTATGAATGTGTGATTTGATTTTAGTTTTACTTTTTTGCAATTAGACATTAAATTACTCATATCATTGAAGGTTACCTTCGAAATCCATAGCGGGACTATTGGCGAGGGATCAAATTATGGATGTGTGATTTGATTTTAGTTTTACTTTTCTGCAATTAGACATTAAATTGCTCATATCATTGACGGTTACCATCGAAAGCCATAGCGGGACTACTGGCGAGGGATCGAATTATGAATGTGTAATTTGATTTTAGTTTTACTTTCCTTGCAATTTTTTATTTCTTTGAGTGCAGTAGCTTAAATCTCTTTTCTATATTTAGACAACAGCAGAGATAATAGTTTCATGATCAGTAGTTCATTATTTACTTGTTTAAATAGTAGCACATTTTCCATTCTTGTTCAAGAATTACTGTCATCACTAGTATATTCTAAGACCTTCTGAAGTGTTAAGTTCTGGAAATCATTATAAAGGACATAATTGCCTTAAAATCTATATCCATATTTGCCTTCTAGAGACTTAAGAATAGGATTTCCATTTGCATTAGGCACTTTAGGAGATCAACAAGAACAAAACCCCAAAACAAAAAAACAAAAAACTATAAAACAACGAAGTAAGAAAAGGTTAACTAAGCACATATGGTGCACCACACTTCATCAGTTTACGATACCCGGATTGATAATTTATGTAGAGCAATTTAAGGCGTTAGATTGACTAGACAGCGATCTTCATTCGCTTTATCGCAATATAGAATAGTTTTATAATATTTTTAAATGAACACTTCGTTTTTTATTTAAAAGGCTTTATAAAATGATTCATTTACATAGGGCCTTTTAGTAATGATTTTCTTGTGATGAGGTAAATACCATTTTATTCACACATCTAAGTAAGTTTATTTTTAAAGGGACCCATTTCATATTAAGATCTTGTGTAAAGATTTTTATGAAATGGGGGTTGTTGTACAGCACAACAAGAGGCCATCGCAGAAGCTCCTGCATCGGTCAGCCCCGATTTCAACAAGGAATTATTCTTGTACACTTTTGCTTCTGATGTTTCATATGCCGCAATCCTCACTCAAAAAAATGATGATGGCAACAAAGTCCCTATTTCTTATATGAGCTCTAATCTCCAGGGAGCAGAACTGAACTACCCAGACATGGAGAAACAAGGCTTTACAATTTTTAAAGCTGTAAAACACTTCTGCCCTTATTTATTAAAGGCCAGGACTAAAGTAATCGTTCCCCATCCTGTTGTAAGAGCCCTCTTCGTGCCGAAATAAATGGGTGAACGAAGAGGGAATTGGATAACCACACTTCAAGAATTCGACCTCGAGATTAAGCCGGAAAAGATAATTCGAGAGCAGGGATTGTGCAAGCTAGCAACAGAAGCCTTGGTGGATAAATAAGGGGAATTCGAAGAACCAGAAGCACAAATCATGCAAAATTAACAAGTAGAACTCAGGGAGGAGCCCCTATGGATTAATGAGACGCTGATCTGTGAGCGCAAAACATCGAAAGCCCTTTTGGATCTTGAGTCATGGTATTACGACATATGTTTTTATCTAACACAGGGATCATGTCCTGAACACATGGATGCATCACAAAGGAGAGCACTCAAATTGAAATCTAATCAGTATCACTTGGCCAATGACACATTATACAAAAACATTATGATGGAATCTGGCTGAGGTGTTTGGAATAGGGTGATGTTGATCATGTCTTGAAAGAAAAGCACGACGGCCCAACAGGTGGTCACTACGGCGGAGAGACTACTGCTCACAAAATTTTAAGAGCTGGATATTATTGGCCCACAGTGTTTAGAGATCTGCATGTGCTCGCAAATGCAAGGTATTTCAAACCGCCGCAGGATCAGAAAGAAAGATAGTTGTTCCCCTCAGGCCCGTTATGATTTATTGCCCGTTCCAGCAATGGGGCCTAGATGTCATAGGCGAGATCACTACAAACTCTTCACAGCAGCATAAGTATATATTCACGACGACTGACTACTTCACCAGATGGACTGAAGCCATCTCGCTTCGGAAGGTAAATGAAGATGAGGTAATATCATTTGTTGAGAAATTTATTATCAACAAGTTTGGCATCCATGACGCTCTCATATTTGAAAATGATTCTTACTTTTCATCACTGAAATTGATTGAATTTTCTATTGATAAATAAATTCACATATGGTATGTATCAAACTATTACCCCCAAGGAAATGGAGTTGCAAAGTCCTCAAATAAAAACCTCATCTGCATACTCTTAAGTCTATCGTCGACAACCAGAGGCACTAGCACAACTCTCTAACAAATGCCCTTTGGGTCGATACGGTCACCCCAAAAGTAGCATTAGGAAAATCCCCATACTTCCTCATCTATGGACAAGAAGTCATCCTACGTCCCAACGTTACCCTTCCCTCTTTACAGCTCTCCCAAGCTTCAAGAGGGACCCCTTCAACCTTACTTCAAGAAAGGATCAACCAACTGATAAGGTTGGAGGAATTGAGAGATAAAGCCATAAATAAGTTCAGAAATCACCAAATGATTGTGAAGAGATGGTTTGATTGTCATCTGGAAGGAGATAAAGATTACCAAGTAGGAGAGCTAGTCCTGAAATGGGACAAGTTGAATGAGCCAAAAGGTAAACACATGAAATTCCAACACTTATGGCTGGGCCCATTCCAAGTTGTGGAAAAAATTGATCAGGGAACTTACAGATTGAAAACTTTATAGGGAGAAACTGAAAAACTCCCTATTAATGGCCAACATCTTAAGAGATACTTCCAGTAGCCACCACATGGTGGTTACCTCCTGAGTAGGTTAGAATTCATTTTATTTTCTTGTTAGCTTAGTTATATTTTCGTCCTTTCTGTTTGTGTTTTCCCACAAAGTTTATTTTCCTTCTGTTTTCAATTTTAGTCCTTTTCAGCCAACTGATTTTGGTCCTCTAGTCTCGTTTTCACCTTTTCAAATATCTTTAGATTACCCTCATTCATCGCCTTCAGCTTTTGCACCCCTCATTAACCTGCTGATGAGTCTGTTGATCCTAAATCCATTGTTACCTTACAAATCAAACAAACTTTCAATGAGCCCATGAGAACTTGAAAATCCGTTGTGGAATTCAAATCGAGGCCACTCATTAGCATCTGTTGGGAACTAGGTAAGATCTATTAATAACCTGGATACCTGGAGCATGTAAGGGAATCTTTATAAAATAAAAAAATGTGCAACCACAGCTGGATTGGCATGGCGGAACACTGCATTAAAAAAAAATTCCGACTCAGACCTAGCCTATACTTGCCTTTAAGGTTTGCAGTTATTCTCCATTGGTCTCATCCATTACACTAAATTTTCCAATACCTGTCATCTACAAGTAAACCTCCTTTCATGGGCTAAGCTCATTGTCATATACCCTGTGGCAAATCCAATGTGCTCTAGTCCTTGTGCCTAACACTGAAAGGACTTATTTAAAAGAAAATGAAATATCGAGTCCTTGTGCCAATCTGGAGGGACAGGTTGTTTGGGAAGTCAGTTGGAGTAGGGACTGTTGCTGGGGTCAGAGTACCGGTTGACACAGAAAGCCCAACCTTGCTTAAGTGGTTTAAAAATATGGCCTGATCCATGACTGTGCCCCATTCAATCATATGAAAATATAATAGTGAAATTCTTATATAAAGTGTAGAAAAACATATCTACATCAAGTTTTATGAGCGATAAAGAGTTGAGGTACACACCTAAACAGGTATTGACAGACCAGTGATGGCCCCAAAAGGATTTTTTAAAGTAGAAAACAGGTAAATGAGGGTCAATAAATCCCATAATACTACCATTGGAGAATGTCTGTCAAAACCCTATCAATAAGTAGAAGCTATTTGTCTTTATCTCACCTGAAGCAATTAATGTTGAAGTGGAACCCATGCCTATCCATCTATACAGTTTGCATTTCAAATTTATCTTAACACCCTGATGTCCTATTGATCCAAGGTTTATTTGGAAACAAAGATAACTAGTTCGCCCAATGGTTTGCCATTTGCTGCGGCCACAACCACCACCCAATTAAAACCTGCCTTGGTAGCAATTTTGAATGGGTCCCCTAGAAGTTTGATCTTTCACCTCTCCGAATGATCTATTTTATCCCGGGGATTTTAACTCTTGGCCAAGTCAAATATTCAATTCCTAATGGTTAAGCCCCTTTTAATAAATCTATGTCACATGATTCATCTATAACCCTTTCTAGCCCTTCATTCATATCCTTCATCGGGACTTTTTCAACCCTCAAAACCTCCCATCGCATCTTTATTTCTATATCAATGCTTTGATAATAGAAATACTCTACAACATGCATAACTTTCCCTCTTCGCTTATCGCAATCAACACCGGTACACTAGACCCAACAGCATTATTAACCGTAATACATATTTATTTCAGATCTGGAGCCCATCACATATCGCAACCGGTGGAATTCGAGGCTTGTATATGAGGCACATTGTGATCTGCCAGACTTGCCAGGATCATTAATCATAATATACATATTTTCAGGTCCACTTCCCCCAATTGTAAGTCACAATCGACGGAGCCCGGGGCTTATACACAATGCACACCATGATACACCGGACCTGCTGGCCTTATTAAATCGTAACACATATCTATTTTGGGTCCGGAGCCCAATCGCAAATCACAATCGACAGTCGACAACAGTAAAGCGATATGTGATATGTGAAGGGGCGATGGGCTGACCTGACGATAAGTATAGGACCAGGTGCATAATGTTTCAAGTCCGGCCCTATGTCCAGCCACGGGTTTATCTCGTGTTTTCCTGTGTATTGCAATAAAAGGCTGTGGTCTGGGTTTTCAAAGTAAAATCCCATATGGAAGACTCACTGGAACTATTAACCTCAGCACATATATATTTCGGGTCCGCCCCCCCCCAATCGCTTATCGCAATCGACAGAGTTGAGCATTTAAACATAAGGCGCGATACGATTAAGCGAACCCAATGATAATTATATGCCTGAATATATATTATTTGAAGTCCGGCCTTATGGGTCGGCCGCAGGATTTCCTGTGTATTCCCATGTATTTTGATAAAATGTTGGGGTTGGGGTTTTCAAAGGAATGTCTTATATGGCGGACCCGTCAGTATTATTAACCGCGACACATATATATTTCGGGTCCGACCAATCGCAAGACGCAATCGGCAAAACCCAAAGCTTAAAGACAAGGTGCGATGCAATCAACGGACTTGACGATGCTTATAGATTCGGGGGTATATTATTTGAAGTCCGGCCCTATGGTCTAGCCGCAGGTTTTCCCGTGTTTCCTGTGTATTTCGATAAAATGTTGTGGTCAAGGTTTTCAAAGGAAAATCCCGTAAAGTGAATGGTCTTCTTGTGAAGCATGGTTAAAGAAATCCTTGAGTAAAAATGAATATTATGGGCAATGCAAATATGTGCCACAGCAGGTTTAGTGGTTTGATAATCATAGTTGCTCTGCATTACAAGATTAAATTGAAATTATGGCTGAATGCAAGGTTTGTTTGTGAGCATGTTTGTCAGATTTCTCATAATCATGGCTAATATGAATTATTTCTACAGGCGAGTTCGAGTGGACTTGGTAGCAAATAAAGGTGATTTATATCAAGATGACACCTCTGCACCACTGGTGTCGATATTGCAAAGGCATATTCTACAGAAAGGGATATGAACCACCATAGTGCATAATGAAGGCATGCTCCATGTCAAGAGGAAGAACAATGCTGATACATCAAGATGTTATTACCTCCAAACACACTTTCAATCATGCTAGATGTGGGATGATAAGAACGGTGTCTTCAGTTTCCTTCAAGAAAGGATAGGGAGTAACATCTGCTCAATACAGGTGCGAAGGGATGACACGCAGTCATCCTCTTTTAATCAACATCTATTCACTTCCCCAGGAAATGAAGCATTGCAGCAGATATGCCCTCTACGTGTCGGTCATTTCATCGATCGACTCTACGTCTGTATATTCTAATGTGTATGGAAAAGAGCAAGAGGAGGAAAAGTCGAGGAAGGGAAGACCAAGGGTCATTTTTCCTTCGGCATAAGTATTACCTCCAAAGATGAGATGAGGACTTTTGTTTTGGCAGAACAAATTTTGATTTATTATGAATAAAGAAGACTGTTTGGGTCAAGAAGGAGCCTGTTGTTTCAGATTTATTTTCCTCTTCTTTCATGTGTTTAGAATCAGAGTGTTGTTGTTGGCATAAATATAAATGTGTTTTGATTTTTGCCTATTGATAACATACCATTCATGGTTATTCCTGGTTATTCGAATATAATTCAATAGCATGGTTAACTCATGAAATATTATTGATTCGAAACTTTGTTAAACATCAGTTGCAAGTGTTATTTGTATGGAAAGGAATGTGTATCCCTGTATAAGTAATTGGATTGCAATTACGATTTGATACATCCTTGTTCTTATGTGAACCAGTAATTGATTCATTGGGACTTGGAATCTATATATGATGTTTAACCTCTTTTTGTTATGCTCCTGCAGGATAGATTAGGATATTTAGGACTAGCTTAAGTAGTGATAAGTAGTGTAGTTAGGATTTGATACATATATGTTAGTTGTTTCTTTTGTTGATTTAATTGAATTCTTCCTCCAGGAAGTAATCCCTCAACACCTATAACAGTTTACGGGATCCTTTAAAATCCATTGGAGCTAGCCACCCCAAACGAAAGCAGATCTAATTGAGGTCTGTGATCGGGTTAGTTCCCCTTGTTGGTATAGAAAAAATTCACCATGTCAGCACATAGGTTTCTTCCTTCTTAACATCTTTCAGTAGATGTCCTTCTTTTTTACTAACTGGCTCAACAACTTCCATGGTTATTTCCACAGTGCCTATCATCATGTTGAACTAATGATCCTTTACTATGTTTTCAGCTAACACACTCTTTTCTTCAAGTTTTCCGTTAATCTCTTGTTGTTTACCTTCTCCAAGAGCTATCCTTGTTTCACCATCTACATTAATATTCTCCTGTATTTGTTCTGCATCCACAGACAAACTATCAATTTTAAAAAGAAAAGACCCTGTGGTCCCACTTGATGTTTCAACCATCATATCTCCTTGCTGTTCCAAGTTCTCTTTATGACTCAGAAATTCTTCGATGGTCTCTTGTTCAATATCCACAAGCCCTTCACTTGATTGCTTGATATCTTTCCCCAATTGCATATGATACCTATCTATCTCATCTTCTTCCAGAACATAATTTAGATTGTGCTTGTCTTCTTCCTCATTTATGACAATATCATCCAATTGTCCTTCACGTGTTTCACCTGCAAACATACACAAATTTTCAGATTTAAAACCATGTGACCCTTTGGCCTCACTTGAAGTTTTAGTCTTCAAGTCTTCATCTTCACTCAGAACTTCATCCTGTTCTGCTTCAAAAATAAAAACTTCCATTTCCAACTCAGCCTCTCTGAGTTTTTCCATCAGGCACCTTACTTGTATCTGTTGTAGCTTTCTCCGCAACTTAAGCCACTTCACTATATTCTTCCTCAATACCCAACCTAGTCTCTAGCTTTCCTCTAGTATCATCATCACTACATCGAGTTTCCCTTTTGTCTCTACAATTTCCTTGTCAATTTCCTCTTGACTCATCCTCTTGCCATTTGCCTTGGCATCCTCTTTCTTCATCTTTCTTCTGTTGTGGTATTCCTCAGAACCTCTATTATGACTATCAGTAGTCATCTTTTCCTTCTCTATCTTCATGAGCTCCTTACTCACTTACTATGAGCTGCATTAAAGCCTATGTAACAGCAAGTCCTCCCTGCTGCCTGTTACCTCACCAAGCTATCCTTTGTACTTTATCTTTGGGCAAACCCTTGGTTCTCTGTCTTTGGAACCTCTTTTGAGCACTTCTCTTTAATCCTTCTAGGCTTCAACTCATCTGCATATTCTAAGAACACAAATGTCCTCTTGTATTTCAATCACAATGAAATACTTGGTTCTGACCACCTCTTCTTTCACTTATAAAGTCTTATCTGCTTCCTTCATTACCTTGGAAATTCTACCCACATCCTTTGTGGAATTGCCTTTGTGATCTGCAACAATACTTCTACAGTAACAAGTCTCCTTTTTGATACATATGATTTACTAATCTTCTCTCCTCTTCTGAGCTTAGTCTCTTAGCATTTCTTTGGTTTTTTCCTCTGGAACCAATTCAGACACTCCTTGCTCTAGATGTTGCAACCTTCTCACCTTATTTTGTTGTTACCTGTGCGTCAATGTACAAACGCACATTCTCCAATCAAATCAAAACAAAAATATCACCTCACCTTCAAGATCTCTGCATGATCTTGTTCCACCATTCCACCTATACCTTGAATGGATTGTCCTCTGTTTCTTGCATCTACAAGTTCTGCTGCACATCACCTCTGTGTGCCTACTTTTTGTCAGATTAGAATATGATCCTTCCTTGCTTGCATAAACATCTTTGACACAACTTTGTTCTCAATTCTTTCACATAGAATTTCTTTGTTTTGTTTTAACACCAATTGTTTCAATTACAAACTTGACTCAGATACCAAATGATGTAGGGTTACCCCCTTTTACACCCACAGTATGCATGTAAAATGCATAAGCACATTTATCCCAAGAATTTTTAACTCTCTGCCGCGTTAAAAATTCATTTACTAAGGTTTTAGGCCCCCTTTAATAGTCTCATGCGAAATGATTTATAGACTAACAAAGTCTAATCATTAATCCACCTTTTCCTTTATATCGGAACTCAATCACCCCGCTTAAACTTTCATTAACCTTTTATTAACCCATAAGCCGCATATATACCAAACCCCACACTTTCCTTTGTTATATCGGACTTAACCACAAAACCTTCTATCAACGCTTAACTCATTATAAACCCTTATAAGGGAAATAAGCATAAAACATACGATACATACCTTTTTCCCCTTTAGCAAGGGTTTTCACTTTTCCCCATGCACCCTATATCGCCATCGCAATCGGAATGCTCCGCGGAACACATTACACATGAATTCTCCACTTTCTCTGATATGTAATTACACACAACCTTCCGGATCTCAAATTTCTAAAAACCACACCTGAATACTTTATTGGGTCAACTCCATCATTCATCGCATTACTTCTTCGCCGATACAACTCCATTTAACATTTGTGATGCAAATTAATCTCTGTCGTTATTCTGCCACCATCAGATCGATGACTGATATCTTCTCGGAACAAACACAACTTGCCCGATAGTCCCCCACCATAGATGTGCACTTAGTGGATCAGACAATCTACAATGATTTCAGGTAGACAACAAGCATGGGGATTAGCCACATGATAAAGCGGTTTCCTCTCTCCACCCTTGTGCTACGTGTCCTCTGCTGAATGGAATCGGGTGACTAGTCCTTTTTACCACTTATGGTTTTGAGGCCGCCTGAAATACCACTTTGTCTTGAGAAACCACCTATTCACTGGTTATCTTCCACTCTCTTTCACCATGAGATGACCATTTATCTATGAGATCCAACAATTCCTGTGTACTGACACCTCACTTCTCCATTCATCCCTTTTCTTGACTTCGTTATTTCTTCAATGTTTACTTGTGGTTTTGGGTTTCTTCAGGCTTTCATTCTTCCGCTTCCACTGCTCAATTCTCTCCTGAGCTTGACCTCCGCAAATTCTCACATCGCAGTCTCTCCAGAGCTTCACTCTGATTCTTTAACTGGATTCGATGATCCATTATGATTCCTCCGAATCATTCTTCTCCTCTACGTGTTCTACATAATTCTGCCTGCAACCTCTATTACAAAACCTATGAATTCCACACAATTCAATCTATCAATACTTGTAACACACACACATATACAGTTGGGATAAACCTCTGTATTAATAAATATGAACAATTGATTACATATCGAGACTCTATGTCTCTCAGGCCTGATCTTCAATATCAGTGGCCTCCTCCTTACACTCTGCCCATAGGCTTACATTTATACTTGAAAGGTTCTATTGAGCTAATTCTAGTTCAGATCCTTAATCTACTAAATTGACTCCTAAATGTCCTCTAAGTCCACTTCTAACTCCAGTTAATCCATAAGAATACTCTCTAGTTCCTCAAATCATGAAATTGCTTTGAGAGTTATAATTGACTTCTAACTCTCTTGTCATTATTAACCACTCATGTTCTCCTTCATTCGAGAGCATTTACAAACATCCTCACATCTAATTAATTCCTATTCTAATCACTCAAAATCCTAAATATTACATTAACTTAACACTTAGGAAACCAACTTCCGTAAAACACATGACTCCCTATGTCTACTAAAATACAATGATTTTCCTTGGGTTGAATGCTCCTGCATCATTTACATCGACTGGCCAGTTTCTTGGGTAGATGTGGGAGGAGGGTGTTACAAAAATCCTAAAGTTTGACAGATGTAACCCATATTTTCAAAAATTTATGTTGGATTTTTTCATAATATTGTTGGAATTTCCATTATTTTTTGGCCTAATTTATGGGTTCTTTATACTATGCTTAGTGATTGTTGTCTACGAAGACCAAAAATTCACCCGGACGACAGATTTCTTACCGAAATATGGTATTTTGTTTTCAAAAATTTGAATGCTAGAGTGTTTGAATCATTTTTTTGATGTCGCAAATGGATTCAGCACCATCAAGAACCCCTGGGGCACCCAAAATCTTGAAGTTTGATAGTTGTAACCCATATTTTCAAAAATTTCTGCTGGATTTTGTCATAATCTTGCCGAAATTTCCATTATTTTATGGTCTATGGATTGTTTAGACTTTGCTTAATGGGTGTTGTCTACAGAGACCACAAATTCGCTCGGACGATAGATTTCTTGCTGGAAGCCAGTAATTATTTTTTCAGAAAATCAGAATGTTGGAGTATTTGATTCATTTTTTGGATGGTGGAAATGGATTCAACACCATCAAGAACTGTTGGGGCACCCAAAATCCTAAATTTTAACAGTTGTAACCCTTATTTTCAAAAATTTATGTCAGATTTTGTCATAATCTTGTCAGAATTTCCACTATTTTCAGGGCTAATTTATGAGTTCTTTATACTATGCTTAATGGGTGTTGTCTACAAAGACCAAAAGTTCACCCAAATGACAAATTTATTTTCAGAATCCAGTAAAACAAATTCAAAAAATCAGAATGTTGGAGTGTTTGAAACATTTTTTTGAAGGTAAAATGGATTCAACACCATCAAGAACCCTTAGGGCACCAAAAATCCTCAGGTTTGACAGATGTAACCCAAATTTTTCATAAATTTCTTCTGGATTTTGTTATAATCTTGCCAGAATTTCTATTATTTTATGGGATAATTTGTGAGTTCTTTAGACTATGCTTAATGGGCATTGTCTATGGAGACCAAAAATTCGCTCAGATGACAAATTTCTTGCCCGAATCCGATAAAAAAAGTCTCAAAAAATCATAATTCCAAAGTGTTTGAATCATTTTTTGATGGTGGAAATGGTTTTAACACCATCAAGAACACTTGGGGCACCCAAAATCTTGAATTTTGACAGTTGTAACCCAGATTTTAAAACATTTCTACCAATTTCTGTCATAATCTTGTCAAAATTTCCATTATTTTCCAGGCTAATTTGTGGGTTCTTTAGACTATGTTTAATGGGCGTTGTCTATGGAGACCACAAATTCTCCTGGATGACATATGTCTTGCTAGAATCCATTTTAAAAAAAAATCAAAAAAATAGAATTCTAGAGTGTTCGAATCACTTTTTTTATAGTGGAAATGGATTCAACATCATCAAGAACCCATGGGGCACCTAAAATCCTAAAGTTTGACAATTGTAACCCTGATATTCATTATTATCATTATATGTGCTAAGTCCATTGAACATGTTGCTTGCTTGGTACTTTGTCCTTTTATATATTCAGCTCAACTGGAAACCTTCATAGAAGTGATACATTGCCTCTCTATATCTTCTATATCCACAACAAATGGAAACCTTCGATGAAGAGGTCTAAGCATTTAGTGAAGGAGGAGAAAGAGCGCCACTCCTCCAGAAAGTAAAATATGCACACTGAACATTTATATTAATGAGAAATAATATCATAGTGACGTGCACTATTGTAATTGCTTCCTAAGAGTTTGCATTGTTTGTAAGTGACACTTTGCAAGTTGCCGGAGAGAACACCATGCCAACTATTAAAAACTTTTTTAATAGTGTGTACCTACTTTTTTACTTCCAAAATAACCAAAATAATTTGCCAATATATCCCTGCCTTGGAAATAATTATGTCCTAGTCGTAGTCTATATTGGAATTGATCTTAAGGAATTTTGATTTTTTAATAAATGAATGGACAAGATTTGATATCAAAAGAATATTAATCATCTAATACATGATCTAATAGAAGATGTGAAAAGTATTTTTAAGGGGTTTCAATTTCAAATCAAAGAATAACATATTTAATTTAAATATTATTTATTTCACGACATGTTAAGTGGTGGATTGGAATAGAATCGGTTAGTTTTCGATTGGTTGGATTGGATTCGTAACATCGAAACAAATCATTTAAAGTACAAATAATTTTTTCAAAATGATACAATGGCCCTTTTTTTCACTCTGAATTCAACATCATAATCTTGTGTGTACAATTGTAGAAATTCTAGCCACTATTTGGTTGTTAATCATTTTGAGAATCCACTTGTATGCGGACCTTTATTAAACATAAATCCTAAATTGATAAGAGGAAAATGTTTACAATATGCTTCCATTAGGTCATGTTAAAAATCTTTTCTCACATCAATCAAATAGAGATTTTGTTTTGAAATGGAAAATTCATGAGTTTATATAGATTCTTGATTTGGACATTAAGAAAAATCAATTGATTAATTGAATATAGAGTCTGCAATTGAAATAAATATCATAACTATTAGATTCTATAAAAGTTGTTTTGAAAATCTAACTATAAAAATCTATATAGCTGATTAAAGTAGTACTTAATACATCTTTTCCAGAAATTGAACCTTGATCATTTATATTACTTGTTAAGTAGTTTTCCTCGTAGGCAAGGCATTGTTAGCCAATGTCACAGAAACCAAGGAGGTGACTTCGACATTTCGAACTACAACGTATAAATGAATGATTGGGTTGAATTCTTCAAGAGAGTAAACGGTCATGATATGAGCTAATTAATGTGACAAGACAATACATATCAAAGAAAAAACAATATTAGGTTCATATATTAGGTTGACACCTACGACCTATATCAACCACATTTATTAATGTGGTTGTGCTAGTTTTTTTTTTTTTTATTTCTCTTCTTTCCGGGTTATAATTATCTTTATATTTTTCAACGTGTCAATATTGTTCTTTCAAGGTTATAATTATCTTTGTATTTTTCAATGTGCCAATATTGTTGGAGATTAGCTTTCGTCTCATGGAGATTAGATTTCGTGTCATGGTCAGAGTGTTTTGGCCCTATAGTGTTCCGATCATAATCAAAGTTTTATTCAAAATATTTTTCTTTAAAAAAAATTATTCTTATTAATTATTATTATTATACAAATTAGAGCCTTATATTGTAATGTTTTAAAAAATAAAAATATTTTTAATATCAAATTTATGCATATTTATGATTGGCCATTTTAAGTGTGCACATGTCTAACATTGCAAATCCAAGAAGTTAAGCACAAAGCCTTCGTTCGATTGTGAAATTTTTTGAATGAAATCACCACATCATAAAGTTTCCAACACTGGCCAATCAACAACCAACAAAAGATATGACAATATCATCCATGCAATATCAGCAATGAAACCAACAAAACTACAGGAGGAAATGACATCACTATCAGAGTATGGAAATGCATTGTATAAGAGACTAAGAACGGTGATGTGAGATGGAAAGATAGCACAAAGACAATATATAAACAACCTCCTTGATTAACATCCAGCCTACATTTCATGCAAGATATACAATGGAGCCAAAACCAACTTACCATAGAAGTCACCATGAAGAAACACCAAGACCGAGAGCCCTAATAAGCATAAATGGCCACAACAATACTAAATAGCTACAACCAAACCAAACATTGAGAGTATAGGCATCCCTCACTAGTACTACACCATAAGATAGCCATGAAAAAGTCTTCAAGAAAATCACACCAACATTGAAACATTCTAGGAGTTCCAAACAAGGTTCTAAGGATTCAAAATGACATATCTTGACAATTTCATTGAAGATTATCCAAAATTGAGACAAAAAGTTTGAAATTCTTCAACTTTAATCATGATAAAAAAAAAGTGAGTGTAGGAAACACCTAAATCTCTGGGATCAGTAAAATTGCGAGAAGCTAAATCACTCACAAGAAATCACTCTACATGGGCCAACTAAGAATCCATATGATTCACACAAAACTTGTGATTGACATGCAACACATTAGTAAAATAGAAAAAATAAAATTAAAATAATGGCATTTGTTTAATGTTCTTTATAATATTAGGAGACACTATGCACTATTGTTTGTGTCTCCATGTTTAACAAGTGCATCAAATTTATCATATTCCCACACTTTCCAATGCATTTGTGTATATTCAATATCATCTCTACTAGCATTCTTGTTGTATATAAAAAACACATGTGGAACATAGATAATAGATATGGTTTCTTATTTTGTTTGCTCTTGTTGTATATAAAAAGCACATGTGGAATATAGATAATAGATATGGTTTCTTAGTTTGTTTTTTCTCTTAAAATATTAGTATGTTCTATAATTGGTTATATCAGATTATATGAAAGGTATAAAACCACCTTTTTACATATTAAAACCTAGTTTCAAACTTTCAAGTGCATTTGTAAATGTTCAATAACATAGTGTTTTTCTACATTATAAATAGATAATAAACTCAATTTTCATATTTTTTATAATTAGGTGTGGTCTATCTTGGAATTGGGCTCGAGTAATTTTGATTTTTGCATAAATAGATGGACAAAATTTGATTCCAAGAAAATATTCTTCGTGTAATACATAATCCAACAAATAATATGAAAAGTAATTAAACGGATTTTCAGTTTCAAATAAAAAAATAACAAATTTAATTTAAAAATAATTTATTTTACCACATATTAAATTTACCTTTTATTCTAATTATTTGACTAATATCTGAACGTTGCAATCTATTGTCCATTTGTTTTAAGAAATCCTGTCTTATCACACTAGTGCGCTTTCCCTCATTAATAGTAAAACAGTTATGGGTTTTCCTTCATAATATAATTATTCGTAAAAAATCAAAAGGCTTGTATATGAGTGTTTCAATTTATCGTGCATCTGTTTTTAACAATCAAGGAAAATATACACGCATGGTATCTCTGCATGGGCAAAGAATACATGAATAAAATATTAAATTCATATTACTAACAATTGTTAAATTCATATTACTAATGGTTGCATGTTTGTTTGTATCCTAACTCGATTTCCTCTCCCTAGGGTTCATATTTGTGAATTTAAATTTTCTTAATAGTTGTGAGATGTCTAATAGAGTTAGTACTAGCACTCTGCAACCCTAGGAGCTCCACGCCATTGGAATGTCCAAACCCTAAGGCCTGAAACCTGCATTCTCTGACAAACACAACAGGATCGACATATAGCAAACCATTAGATAGAACGAGATGACAAATGCAGACAAGTGTTGGGGGGGGAGATCCCCTCCTACCGAGATGTAGCGGCGAGAGAATCAAGCTCGAAAACAAAAAACCACCCGAGTTCCCAAGAAACGACTAATCCGACAAATGACCCAGTCCTCAGAGCATGATGGCAAGCAAGAAGCAAAGGGAAGTGTCTGCCATGTGCAACAGAGAAATCCAGATTTGTAATCCCAATGAAAAAATTGGAAACATACCACAGCTTCATGAAGGACCATGCGATGATCTGCAAGTTCATAGGTGTGTGGCCGATAGAGAAGGATCTGATCAAGTGGATACAGCAGAAATGGAAACCCAAAGGCCATATCAAGGTCAAGCTGGGAGCTAGAGGATTGTTCACAGTAATATTCTCAAACCTGCAAGATAAGGAAAGAGTATTTGAAAATGGTCCCTATTTTCATTATAATGCAGGCATGTTTATGCGATACTGGGAATAATGTTACAACCCTGATAAAGAGAAATTCTTGGCAACCCCAGTCTGGGTACGACTCTTTGAACTCCCAATGTACTTCTGGGATCCAGAAATATTGGAAGGAATCGGGAACACAATAGGAAATTTTGTTAAAACAGCTGAAACCACAAAAAGAGGCCACTATACTTCATATGCTAGAATCTGCGTGTATATGAATATAGCAAAGCCTATCCCTGAATAAGTAGAGCTAGAATACAATGAAGACATCTCACCACAGACCTTGGACTATGAGCATATCTCGTTCTGATGCCGAAGGTGCCATGAATATGGCCACTTATTCAAATAATGCCCATTGATTTAGGAAGGCCCGGAGTTAAAAGAAAAACAACCGAAACCCCCACAGGAAGGCAATGAGGGGTTCCAAGAGGTGAAGAACAAGAGAAGGCCACCAAAGGGACCCCAAAACCCATAAACAGTCTATCAATCTCAGTCGAGCAGTAAAAACATATATGAGGTACTAAAAGAGGAAGAAGAAACAAAAAATGAAACCCAACTCATGGATTACCAGGAAAAAGGAAAATAAAGTAGTTCAAGTCATGCAAAAACAACACCAAAGAGGAAAGCTCAAATAGATCTCACAGATAAATATGAACAGGCAGGGATGGAAACCACTACAATGGAAATCGACCCAAGCAAGGGGGAGGAGCTAAGCATGGAAGAGGAAGTTCTAAAGAAATTGTTAAATGAATAGAGGCACCTAGACGAAAGAATTATCCCAGAGGACCAAAATAAATTGTATAAGGAGACTGTCCAATAATATAAGGCCAACCAAGGATAGAGACAATTAGAGATTGTAGAGCAACTCAGTATCCACCAAGAAAACCCCTGAGAATTTCAAAACAGAACAAAAGGAGGAAAGAAAAGAGGAAGGAGAAATTTACAGGAATCAATCCAGATAATGGGAGAGATGTTGGTAAACACTGGCAGGTGGTACCGCTATCAGTGGTCTACCAACAACTTAACAAACTTACCCAAAGAGAGTAATATCTTTGAACATAAGAGGCCTAAACAGCCGGGGAAAAGGATCACTTGAAAAAAGAAAAGCCTCAAATAATGCTTCTACAAGAAACCAAGATAACAGGAGAAAAGCTGGAAGAGATTCTAAGGAAGATGGAACCTAGGTATGAGGTAGTAGCAGTGGATGTGAAACGAAGTGCAGGAGGCATAGCAATAATATGGAACCTAGCAAAGATAAGAGCAAATTATTGGATAGGGATGCAACTAATCCTCACAGTTCGATGATGAAACATAGGGACCAAAGAATGGTTTATGCTCTCAACAGTCTATGGAATGCATATTCCAATAGAAAAGGAAAATTTCATACAAAACATAAGGACCCTAAACCAAATACATGATGAAAAGCTTTAGCTCATTGTAGGGGACTTTAATCTGATAACAACTTTAGAGGAGAAAAAAGGAGGGATTAGAAGGGAGGAACCCGAAATGGAACAATTTAGGAACATCCAGGAAGAGCTACAGTTGGTTGATATCCCAACAATCAATGGAATGTACACGTGGAACAATAGAAGAGGAGGAAACAGGCAAATAGTGTCTCGCATAAACAGATTCTTAGCAATTGAAAACTTAATCAGAATAGATTTATACTACGAGGCATCCATCTTGCCATGCATGGGTTTGTACCATTGGCCGATTAGACTAGAAGTGGATATGAAACAAGGGAAAACTAAGAGACCCTTTAGGTTTGAAGCATTTTGGTTAAGACATACAACCTTCCTGGGAAAACTAAAGGAATGGTAGAAATAAAGTGAGAAAGAAGGAAGAAACCTAATGCATACATTCTAACTCAGTCTTAAAGAACTCAAAGAAAAATAATAAAAAAAATGGAACAAGGAAGAGTTTGGTAATATCCAACAGGAACATGAACTGCTACAAGAAAAGATGAGAAAGGTGCAACAATAGATAACAAATGATGGAAGAACTGAAACCCTAGTGGAGGAAGAAGGACAACTGCTAAATAGATTGGAGGAAAGGAGGTAGTAGGAAGAGATCCTGTGGAAACAAAAATCAAGAATTCATAAAGTGATGATTCAACATCGTCAGCATAATACGATCTTCTCCCTAGTGGACCGGGAAGGAAATTTCCTCACTCAAAAGGAAGCTATGGAGAATCTGTTGGTCCAACACTTCCAAAAATTATTGACAGAATCTAATATAGATAGGACAGAGAATATAAACAGAATAACTTGGCATATTCCTCAACTGGTGAGTAGGGATCAGAACTTGGCCCTACAAAGGGAAATCACTAAGTCTGAGGTGGAAGAAGTAATTAAAGGCCTAGCGAAGAACAAATCTCCAGGCCTGTATGGTTTTACAGTAGAGTTATTTTAGGAAACTTGGCCAATTATAGGAGAATATATCATGGCCATAGTGGAGGAGTCACGATGCAATAAAAGGATGCACCCGACCTTGAACTCCACCTTCCTAGATCTTATCCCCAAAACAAACCACTCGAAAGAAACTCAAGTATTTAGACCAATAGCTCTCTGTAATGTAATATATAAAATTATCGCCACAATCATGGTAAACCGCCTCAAACCTATCCTACCTGGATTAATCTCTCAAGAGCAAACCGGCTTTGCTAAAGGGAGGCAAATTGTGGATGGAATAGTCACGGCTCAAGAGGCAGTTCACTCGAAAAGCCAAAAAGCTAAAGGAATGATGATAAAACTAGATCTATCAAAATCTTATGATCGCCTGAACTGGATTTACCTAAAAGGAATCCTAAAAGCATTCAGCTTCGATCCCATATGGATAAACTGGATCTATTTGATGATACCGACCCCTGAGTTCTCAATCCTTCTCAATGGAGCTCTGATGGAGGCTTTTAACACAACAAGGGGGCTAAGACAAGGCGATCCAATGTCCCCGTTCTTGTTCATATTGGCTACTGAAGGACTAGGAAGATATCTAAAAGAAAAAGTGCAAGGCAATCAATTTACAGGCCTTCGAATGTGGGATAATTATCTATTGTTAACACATCAACAGTTTGTCGATGACATAATGATGTTTGGGTGAGCAACCCTCAAGGAAGCCAGAACCCTGATGGAAATCTTGAACAATTTCATGAGTGCCTCAGGGATGGAGATTAATAAAGATAAGTCAGACATCTTCTTTTTCAATATGACAGCCCAATCCCAAGCTTTTCTAGCAAGAATTATGGGCTTCCGCGTAGTTAATCTACCCTCGAAATACTTAGGGATCCTGCTAAGTCTTCACCCAATCATAGTGGCAAACTAGAAGACTCTTCTGGCGAAAATCCAAGGGAGGTTGCCAAACTGGACTTTCAGGACTTTGAACATGGCGAGTAGAGTAATATTGTTGAAAGAAGTGCTTTAGTGAATCCCGATATACCAGTTATCAAGTCAAGATGTCCCTAAAACAGTGTACCAAGAGATGATTGACATCTTTAATAAATTCCTGTAGCAGGGGCCAAACAGAGCTAAAAAATGGGCACTGCTATCTTGGAATTGGATTAGCAAACTGATCAAAGCAGGAGGGTTGGGCCTCAGAGACCCCTATATTCTAAACGAGGTCATGGGATCTAATCTATGGTGGAGATGGATTCAGGGCGGAACAGACCTATGGAAAGAAATATGGGGGAGAAAATATGGAATGCCACGATCGACAGAAGGAAGGGCAAGAGTCCAAGAAAACATAAAGGGGTCAAACATATGGAATCTAGCATAAAAAAACAGAGAACTGAGAAGAAATCATAGTTTCTAGGAAATAAGGGGAGGAGACAAAGCCAAATTCTGGAAAGAGGCATGGCATCAGAGAGAGAAATTACATAGTAGGCCAAACTTGGTGGAAATATCCCAATTTACCAAGGACCAGATATACTAAGATGGGGATACAGAATGAAAAGGATGTTTACCATGCATGAAGGATATCACCTGCAAGCAGCACACCATCAACAGCAAGGGCCACCCATATGGGATCGAATATGGAAGGACAAACTATGGCCTAAAGTAGCTTTCTTTCTGTCGATAATCCAGCATGGTAGAGAACTCACTTGGGAACAACTACAGGTAAGGAGGATGCATGGACCATCGGCCTGTAGTATACGTGAAAGACAATCAAAATCAATGGAACATCTACTAAACACCCGCAGTTACAACGAGGTTCTATGGCATTATCATGAGCAACTATTCAGTCTTAGAGATAGGGATCAAACAAGTATGAAATTAACAATGGAAAAATGGAGAAGGAAGCCTTACCAGAATCCCATCCTGAACTGAGCGTGGAGGATAGATCCCTTGGATTCCTACCCTAGATGGTGTGGAAGGAAAGAAACGAAAGAATTTTCACAGGGGAAAAGAGAACAACAATAGAATTATGGGGAATGATAGTCCAAAACATCCAAGAAACGATTTTAGCAGAGAACTGGTACCCAGATGATTGGGAAACCAACCCTCAGGAAGGTCGTATACTGGCAATATTAAGCCTGAATCGCAGCATGCTAAATAATAACTCATGGAAATAGAAAACTCCTCCCAGTGACTCCCCAAACATCTTCATGTTTCCCCAGGAAGATTTCATCAAACTAACTTTCGACGGTCAGCAAAAGGGAACCCGGGCGCAACAGGCTCCGAAGGGGTGTTCCGAGATTTCCAAGGCAACACCATCTGCCTGTATGCCATGGATTATGGCATAACGAGTAATAATGAAGATGAGCTCTATGCATTAAAGTGAGGGCTAGAAATTGCAAGGAGAGAAAGGTTTCAAAGAATAGAGGTGGAAGGAGACTCGAAACTGGCAATAGAAATGGTTAAAAAACTCTAGGAAAGAACTAGATGGGAGAAAATAAGCCAAAGTTGGAGGACAAAAAGGTTGGTCCAGGAAATAAAAAATCTAATACAAAGGATAGACTACATTATCCCGACGCATGTCCACAGATCGGGGAACGTGGCAGCAAACAACTTAACCAACTGGGGATGTGGACATGCAAGTAGAAAACTTGATATAAGGGGCAATGAGTTAAGTCAAATGGGAGGCATGAGAAGTCTGGAGGAAATCTTGAGAATAGACAAGGACAAAGGAGAAAACCCCCAATTGAGGTGCGACAAACCATGCAGGTTAGAGGGGAGAGAGGATGGTCAAAGGTCACAATGGGTTGGGGATGAAGAAGATGGCTAGACGACATGGCGGGTAGAGGGAAGATAAGCTGGTCAGGGACCACAGGATCTAGAAAATGGAAGTGGTGGAATGGGAAACTTAGGGAAGGGATAGTTGTCAAGGCGGGTAGAGGCAAGAGCAACCAGCCAGATGGCTCGGTGGGCACAGGGACGAAGGCATGGACAGTTGGCACAAGAGCCAGCGAATGGCGAGGGAGAAGTACACAACTCATTGCAAGAGCAACTGGCAATAGGCAATGATTAATGATCGGCATTTATGGGAAGGTTAGTGGATGCCCATCCCGAGACCCTCACGCAAGAGGAAGTGTGGCAGATAGTGGAGCTAATCACATGGCCAGCTTCTCAAAAGGGATGCCAGGCAGGTGGACGAGAAAAAAAAATGGAAAGGTGGTAAGGATGAGAAGCAATTACATGTAGAAAGAAAAGGCAAGATGTGTAGCTAGAGGTGGTAAGAGCCAAGTGTTGGGGGACGTCGAGCAGCATTCAACTTTCTATTGTAAAACCTAGTATGTGATCCCTGCCTTCACTTGCATTGGTTCGGAAAATATGAATTGGCTCCCACAAAGACTTTAATTAGAAAGGGGCATTGCAATGAACCTAGAAGAAGAACACTGGTTAATATTTATGGTGTTCCCTGTCGATTTAAGAGCTGAGGCCTCCTAGTATTCTTAGGTAATTGGCCTATCAACTTGGGTGGGATTGACTGGTTTTCCATCTGGGAAGGGGGGGTTGGGACATCTGATTTTTTCCCTAGGGTAGATAGATTCTGGAGCAACAGAAGAAGGTTGAGTCCAATTGATGCCAGCAGCGTCATCCTAAGCGGTTTTAATTGCATTTGTAGGATAAATTTCTTTAAATAGTTAAGGATGAGTATGTGGATTGAGAGGGAAGGTTTCAAGGAAAATTGCGGTAGGCCTGAAGTGTTATCTGACCTTGGCACCTCCCTCAGCCCATCAGTCGGGCTGCAATTCCTTAATGCAGTGTCGATTCATGACCTGGAAAAGGCAGGCAAAAGAAGGTGTAGTAACTGGGCCCGAAACTGGGGAAGGGAGAATGCCCAAATTGGGCTTTGACTCAGCTCCTTTGAGGGGACCCAATGGCAAAGGGTAAGACCTTTGTGGCCCAGGGATAGAACTGTAGTCTCATGGGAAAGTGAGAAGCACTATTTTTTCCTCTTGGGTGGCTAAACCCAGGAGAGAAAGAAACCTGGGAAGCTAGGTGACAAGGTCAGGAGAATAGAATGTTGGAGGTGTAGGGTAATCTTATGGGAGCCGGATAGAGGGGAAATTCAATTGCTCATGGAAAGCACCCTGGAAGATGGTGTTGTTACTCCTACAAAGCCTTGAGGGGAGTGTATGGAACCTGGGTGTATATGGGGGTCAAAATAGTCATCAGAGAACAGAGCGGATGAAAGTGCTTGCTCCTGAGAAGTCTCATTTGGATTGGGGGAAGTATGTGGGGAATCCTGAAAATATTGAGGCCAATTCTCAAGCTGAGTATCAAAACAAGAACATAAGGAATGATGTCAATTTCAAGTCCAACTTACAAAGCATAAAATATTATGAGTCCACTATGGTAAATTTGATGATGGTTCATAATTATTTATTTATGGTTTCCATTATAGGTAGTTTAAAAACCAGGGTGCAAAGGACTCTAATGGCTCGACACTTGAACCACACCAATGAGTAAGAAGAGTAGGATGGAAAAGGAAGGCAACAAACGGGGAAGGAAAGGAAACAGAAGATCGGGAAAGATATAGAAAAAGATGAAAGGCCTGGAACCGACTACCAGCAAAGGACCGAGCAAAAGAGGAAGGAAAACATGGAAGGAGAGTATGCAGAACCTAATTAATGCATACTACGTAGGAACCCCGGCTGAGGTGAAAGTCGTCATCTCTAAATGGGAAAGATAACTAAACGCAAACATAGAAAATGAATAGATTCAGGCAGAGGAATGGGAGACAATCAGCAAAGATCTAGGTAATACCAGAGGTCACCAAACTTTGTTTCACTAGACTATCCAGCAGTATTGGGTCATGAAAAACATCCTGGCCCATGCTATGACAACCTATAAGGAAAGAGAAGACCCGAAAGAGGACAGACTAGAAGAGCCAAGTCTGAAGGACCTGGAGAGGGAGATACAATATTTCCAAATGCATCTGTATCAAAACAACCTCTACCTAAATAGGGTTGAACAGAGTCTCCATAATATGATGCGAAGTGAAGTTATAGGTTCAAGCGTGAAATCCATAGCCCTAGTTGATTCTTCAGATGAATGAAGCAACCTAGCGAGTTTTTTTTATTTTTTATGACGGTTAGCATTTACTTTTTTAGCAAGAATTATATAGATGATAAAGTCATTAATGTAGCATGGATGCTTATAAAAACTATGTTTACATTTTGGACAGTGTTCGATGGAGATAGGTGTGTTTTGGGAAGTTTTAGTGTTCTTGGATAAACAACTAACCGTCTAGACTAGTAGCTTAGTATAGAAACAACAGTACAAAGCATTCTCTACCTTTTCTATAAACAATAGACAAAATAAGAGAACATAGAACCTACTTGTAGCTTCTTCTTGTTCCTTATCTCCCTTGACCGATTCTATTGCTCGTTCCCGTACTTAAGCTGCTTGAAAAGTACCTGCACACAGACAGAAACAAGAACCCATCAAAGCATATGATAATGATCTATTGATTAAAGATAGCATGGAATCAAGTACATGATAAGCATATGAAAGCATCAAAATACAATACGAGCATATGGAAAAATATTTGAACACTTTATTAGTGAAAGGAAGAGTTACAACCCAATTTCACTGATTCAGGATCACTCCTCCAGTTCAATCCCATCCTCTCCTCACAATAAGTAAGACACTTTGACTTCATTACAACACTTGCAATCAACTCAAATCTCATACCAACAACATCTCCCTAAAATTCAATAATTACTAGCCCTTGATCACTTAGAGGAGTGGTCTTTTTATAGGTGAATGAAGGAAGTTATGCCATGAATGGTGATAATGAATGCCCTCCCAAATTTTGAATTAAATTCCATGGAAGAAGGGATAAGGGGATTGATGTTCCTTAACAACCTTCCTCATCCAAATACGAACTCAAAGGAGTGGATAGCCTTGAGAAACTTCTAGAGGCATCCAATGGATAAGGAATCCTTCAAACCCTCACAGAAATTCGCTCAAATTCGCCCAGCGTAGGCCAAAGAGGGACCAAGTGCACTGCATAGCACCCTGACAGTGTATGGTTTGCATTGCAGCGCACCCTAATGAAGGCCTACCTGCACTGATCTTCTTAGAGGCAGTTTCTGGATGTTTTCAGGGATGGAACTTCTTGGGAAGTGAGGCATTTTGATGTTTAACTTCTTTATGGCATGTAACAACTGCATTAGGGGTTGATGGGCCCAAATGGATTTGTAACAATTGCACCCTAAAGCATGAAGTCGTAGATATATATGTCAAGTGAAATGTTTTATCACGAGGAGAGGAGGTTTCGAAACGGAAGGTGACCTGCATCAATTACAATACATATATCATGATAATTTGATTTTTCTCATGAACTAGCTGAGGGAAGGCATACCCACGCTCATATTATAAACTTTCATTACATGTACAAATATAGTCGTCTATAGATATAGACCCATGAATGGATGACCATCAATGTAAGGCCATTGTACATTTGATTTGGTACTCCTAAAATTATCACAGCCCGGATGGATGAAACTAGATTCGGGGTCTTAAATCTTGTTCAACCTTTCGCTCAAGTACAAGTCTAACCATGTGAATAGATGTTCTAAAGTCGAACATGGGAAGACATCATTTGATTACCAGCCAATGATGTAAGCCATTAACAGACGCGAGAGGAATCACCGATAATGATAATGACCCTCAAGGTACTATAGTACATTTCGCATTTTGTGAATAAATGATGTGATGTCGAACAGCATACAAAGTCTTTCGGTTGAAGGCCAATGATGTTAACCTATCACCGGAAGCGAGAAACCTACCATTGATGTATGCAAGCTTCAAGGTACTGAAGGGGTGTTTCTAAGTCAACTTCTTGGATAATGTGTTGATTTCGACAAGAAGCGACTCATTGCAGGAGGGCCTTGATGTATCCCACATCAACGACACAAAACGAGGTAAATGATTTTGGAGATGAGAATTGACTAACGACACAAGGTTCAGGAATGGCGGTCATGAAAATGAAGGTTTATGGTATTGCAAAGGATGAAGTTTTGAACTGAATGAATTCTCTTGAACATATCGGGGACACTAAGATGAATTGGTAGAATTGACCCACAACAAAGTAATGGATGGTATGATAGAACAACAGTCTAACAACCATCAAGATGAATGACCCAACCCACATAGTCACAGTGATGAGGTGAAAGTGTCATGTTCAAGAGCGACTTGCTACCGTAAAGTGTTCTCAGATTTTTCCAATCTTCCCTAGCCATTGTTGGCCAGTACCTCTTTATTTTTTATCAAGCTTGAGGAAGATAACATATGCTTGTTTTATAATTTCACCCTTTGGGTGAATCCATCACTATTTGATGCTTTAACGAGTCTAGTGAAAGTGAAACTCGGCCTTGTCTAGATGGACAAGTTTGTCGCTATTTGATGTTTTTAACGAGTTTAACGGCAAAGACAAATCGGTCCTTTTCATATTTAGAAAGTTTGAAAAGGGAAAAAAAGGAAACTCCACAAGTTCTTTTTCGTAAAATAATCTCTCAAGCCCGAAAAAGCGTAAAATAATACAAGAGTGATATGTTTTCCAATCCTTTAATGAGTTGGAATAGACAAGCGCTCAATAATATTTTCATGTTTAGAGAGTCTGAAAAGAGCTTAAAGAGAACTCCATTTTGAGGAATGAGTGGTGTCTAGGGTAGCAACTAGTTTCGGTGATGTTGGAACTTCTCAAAACATGTTGATTTATGTGAAGAGGTTGACTAATAAAACCACTCATTGCAACTGTTCCTCAAAAAAAGGTAGAACAACCAAGTGAAAGCGTATGATCGTCCAAAGGGATGGTGGTGATGGGATGAAAACAACCAAGGCTCATATGACGAAAGAAGCTGATAGAATGGAAATCATGAGGGTTAAAAATGATAATGGGTTCATTTTTAGACAATCTTGAACCATAGGGAATTATTCTTGGGTTTAGTTTCATGTTTACACAAGCTTGAACGAAAAAATATGCTTGAGATTGGTTCACATGCCCCTAGCATGATGAAAAGGAGAGTTTCCTGTGACCAGATGGAAGTCGCTACGATGAAGCAGGATGGTTATCCAACACCTTTTTGGCTTCGTCCAGATAGGGACAAAGGTGAAT
>APFE030676158.1:0-10064 GCA_000404065.3 Pinus taeda | reverse complement strand
ATTGCAACTGTTCCTCAAAAAAAGGTAGAACAACCAAGTGAAAGCGTATGATCGGCCAAAGGGATGGTGGCGATGGGATGAAAACAACCATGGTTTATATGACGAAAGAAGCTGATAGAATGGCAATAACGAGGGTTAAAAATGGTAATGGGTTCATTTTTAGACAATCTTGAACCATAGGGAATTATGCTTGAGTTTAGTTTCATGTTTACACAAGCTTGAACGAAAAACTATGCTTGAGATTGGTTTACATGCCCCTAGCATGATGAAAAGGAGAGTTTCCTATAACTAGATGGAAGTCGCTACGATGAAGCAGGATGGTTATCCAACACCTTTTTGGCTTCGTCCAGATAGGGACAAAGGTGAATGGGGTGATTCCCTTCACATAACCTACAGGGAAACTTAACTTTACCACTAGGTGCATGCCCCCTAAGCTTCATTACATTCATCTAAGTAGACTACTCATGGCTATTAGGTGGATGGAATGAAGGTTCTTTACGAGATCAATTAAAAGACTCGACTGGGATTTTACGAGATCTACTCAAAGACTTGACTTGGAACTTGGGACCTTGTTTCATTTTTTAATGAGCTTAACACAAGACAAGGAACTCTGCTCAAATTCCTTAGTTCATTTTTTAACGAGGTTGACACAAGACCAGGAACTATCCTCATGGGATCTGTTTCATTTTTAATGAGGTTGACAAAGTAAAAGAACTATCCTCATATTACTTGTTTCATTTTTTAACGAGGTTGACACAAGACCAAGAACTATCCTCATACTCCTTGTTTCATTTGTTAATGAGGTTGACACAAGACCAGGAACTATCCTCATAAACCCTTGTTTCATTTTTTAACGAGGTTAACACAAGACAACGAACTATCCTCGGACCTGTTTCATTTTTTACCGAGGTTGACACAATAAAAGAATTATCCTCATAGACCTTTGTTTCATTTTTTGACGAGGTTGACACAAGACAACGAACTATCCTCGAAGCCTGTTTTTTTTTTAACGAGGTTGACACAGTAAAAGAACTATCCTCAAATTCAATCACAACTCGTAAGAGGTCATGAAGGAGAGATCTGGTTCCAATGCCCCCAGTACATGGTGTACAACATCACTAAATTGATCGTCAATTGATGTAGGTATGGAACAGGTTGCCACATAATTAACCCGTGGCGGGGATGATACCATTGGTACAAAAGAACCATTTAGGGATGATGGTTGACTAGGAGCTATATTTGGATCGGGAAATGAAAGCTGGTCGACGGTGACAATTCTGCCTTCATGCAAGAAACACATCACTAGAAAGAGTGTGGAAACAATAGCTCCCTTGCCATAAACATAGTCACGCCCAAGAAGTAAATTGTAATCTAAAGGTCATGGGACTACCATGATGTTCAGATAAATGATTTTTCCTCCCAAAGTAATAGGTAATAGAGGGAGGATCCCTAATGGTCGACTGGTTCCTCTATTAAATGCCAATAGATTCTGGGTAACAGGCACAAGTGGCGGCGAACTGAGCGCTTGCCAAGTAGTTGAGGAAAAGAGACTCACTGATGCATCTTCATCTATAATAGTGCCTGATACAACCATATTACAGACTTGTACTATGATTTGAAAAGGCACATAAGAAGGAAGGCAGAATCCTGCCAATCAATTCCAATCAAAGGAAGTGACCAGACTACTTGGAGGGGGTACCATAGAAATGGGAGAATTAACCATTGAGTTACAAGAACGGGAGGATTTTCCTCCTGTCTTGATGGAATGGGAGGATTGCCCCCAAGCTCATTTGAATCTGAATAAATGAAAAGAACCCGAGTGGTATCATATTCACTCTCTTCGGGAATGGTGCGATTAGCTGAAGGTGAAATCGGGTCAACTGTTACCTTGACCTGTTTATTTGGGTTGGGTATAGACTTATAGGATTCACTTTCAGAGAGAGTGGGTTTGACTGACGGTTGATTTTGGTCATTCAATTCATCAACTAGTGAAGGATTTAGGGAGAGTTTCCTGTAATATGGAAGTCATTGCGGTGAAGTAGGATGGTTATCCAACACTTTTTTGGCTTCATCCAAATAGGGACAAAGGTGAATGGGGTGATTCCCTTCACATAACCTACAGGGAAACTTAACTTTTCCCTTCTTTCCATGATCTTTACTACCACTAGTTGATGGTGTGTCACCAACATGATCTCTAGAAGTTGATGACACAGGATGATGTGAACGAGAAGACCATCTTTCTAAGATCTAAGGAATATCAAGACAATTTCAAAGGCCGATTTTGTCCAGTTGGAGATGTACTCGATTGTGGAGAAATCATGAAATTTTGAACCAAGGAGGTTGAAAACAACCATACTGGCAAGCCAATGATAAATCCCGAAAGGGACAATGTGGCCATAAATGGAGCACCAATATTTCCAAATGGAGGAAAAGGAATAGGATTCCCATCAAATGGAATTCCTTGATCGGTGGACTCCGAATTTGTCACCATATGTTTCAACCTAAGATCAACTAAGGAGCGAGCAAGGAGGATGTTATCCGTGGTTAATTAATTTTATTTTAATCAAATTAACATAACAAAACAAAAGAGGGATAATCCAGGCAAAAGGTTTACCAAGCAACTGTGAACTGCAAAATACCTCCTTGCGAACCAAGAAGTATGGGCAGACAATCTCCCCAAATGTTGTGTTCAGTGTTTCACAATTTACAAGGTGGCCGACTTGGTTAGTTAAGGATGGATAGCAACCTAGAGTTGTCCTCCCATATATACCCGAAAGTACGTGGAGGCCCAATTCGTATAAGCGTTGCTTAATGCAAAACCGCCAGTGAGAGCATTCCCATATACTTTACGTACTGTAACACCGCCCTATATACCCGAAGGTACATGGACAAGCTACAATATACTCATGTATTGGAATGAGGTATCACACTCGAGATGTATTGCAGACAAGTTATAGACAGCTGCTTTGATTTATGATGCCGAAACACGTCTCTAGCCTAGACCTCTAAATGTTTTTCGTTAGGTGACAATGCTCCATTAGGTAAATTCAGATAAATTTTAAGTTGATATTCTTTAGAATTTTCCTTTCAAGGTTCACCATGTGATGTATGTTTGCAATTCCTAAAATGCAACTAATATGATAAGCATTCTTTCCATTCAATTTAACAATGAAAATCCTTAGCTAGTAGGGATAGAGCAATCAGATTTCTTTTGATCAAAGAGCAAAGAACACAATCTAAATGAAAATTCCCTACACTATTCCTTTCAGCACACACAAACTCTTTTCAATGCAAGATGCATGTATTTCTTTTAAATTTCCCTTAATGTGAATGATTCAAAAAGGAAAACTAATGTACAAACGATCAACAAACTCTTTTCATAAAAATGACGATTTTGCGACAATTTATTTTCAAGGAAAGGAAGACTCTACGACACTTTCGTTTTCAAAGAAATGAGGGATTACAACACTTTCAACGAAAAGACTAATCATATGCACATATCAATTAATCTATCTTTCATGAATGAAGATTTTACAACAATTCAACTTTCGAAGGAAAAGACGATTTTACGACACTTTCTTTCGCTAAAGATCAATCGATCAAAAACCAACTTTCGACTATAGATTGAAAATGGCAAAGTAAATACATAAGAAACATTTATCAATCCTAGTATAAGTAGGGCCAAATTAAGGAGATGAAAAACTATTTTCAGAGACAAAACATCATTGACATTCAGCAACTCATTTAAGTAAGAGAAAATTGGAAAAAACTTTCAGTTCCTAGATGAAAAACTGACCCTCAAGGGATCAACGCAGGCACCAGTTAGAGACAGTGCACTGAATCACACTGGATATATGTGGCAAGTGCACTGTAGCGCACTATTTCCTTCATTGGATTGCGCTGGTGACAGTAAGCCATTCTGAAGGCAATTTTGACATAGTTTCGACTTAATTTTCAATGAAAGAAGATTGAAATTCAATCAGCGACCATAAGTACAGTATGTAGAAATGTCTTAAGAGGCTGATAAGCTACTAAGATGGATGATCGCTCCCTAGCAGTCACCAATTTTTTTTGGGAAGTTTTAGTGTTCTTGGATAAACGCCTAACCCTCTAGAGTAGTAGTTTTGTCTAGAAACAACAGTACAAAGCATTCTCTACCTTTTCTATAAACAATAGATCAAATAAGAGAACAGAGAACCTACTTGTGGCTTCCGTTTTTTCCTTATCTCCCTTGACCGATTCTGTTGCTCCTTCCCGTACTTAAGCCACTTGAGAAGTACCTGCACACAAACAAAAACAAGAACCCATCAAAGCATATGATAATGATCTATTGATTAAACATAGCATGGAATCAAGTACATGATAAACATATGAAAGAATCAAAATACAATACAAGCTAATGAAAAAAACTTTGAACACTTTATTAGTGAAAGGAAGAGTTACAACCCAATTTGCTTGATTCAGCATCACTCCTCCAGTTCAATCCCATCCTCTCCTCACAATAAGCAAGACACTTTGACATCATTACAACACTTGCAATCAACTCAAATCTCATACCAACAACATCTCCCTACAATTCAATAATTTTCAGCCCTTGATCACTTAGATGAGTGGTCTTTTTATAAGTGAATGAAGGAATTTATGCCATGAATGGTGATAATGAATGCCCTCCCAGATTTAGAATTTAGTTCCATGGAAGAAGGGATAAGGGGATTGATGTTCCTTAACTCCCTTCCTCATCCAAATACAAACTCAAAGGAGTGGATAGCCTTGAGAAACTTCTAGAGGCATCCAATGGATAAGGAATCTTTCAAACCCTCACGGAAATTCGCTCAAATTCGCCCAGCGCAGGCCAAAGAGGGACCAAGTGCACTGCATAGCACCCTGACAATGTATGGTTTGCATTGCATTGCACCCTAATGAAGGCCTACCTATGCTGATCTTCTTAGAGGTAGTTTCTGGATGTTTTCAGTGATGGAACTTCTTGGGAAGTGAGGCATTCTGATGTTTAAGTTCTTTAGGGCATGTAACAACTGCATTAGGGGTTGATGGGCCCTAATAATATCGATCTATAAGTTGGGGTTGATGTGCCCAAATGGATCTATAACAAGGTGGCCAACAGACCTGGTTTCCTACAGGTAGGTTGAGGCCACCTATAGTTTTGTTGAAATCAAACTTACTTTTATGAAATATTAATAGAAAAGGGGATCTACCAAGCTTACAAAAAAAATAGTTGTGATATGTCTTATGAATAAAGTTCGTATTTATGAATTTAAATTTCCTTAATAGTTGTGAGATGTCTTATTCCATAATGTGACTTTTCAATTTAAATATGTAATTTAAGGATGATTTTTCAGTTATATGAGGAATGCACGTAATATGAGATTTCTTTTAATATAGTATGGTTTTTATAATTATACATATAAGTTAAACATATTATTTTTATTAATATAATTTTAAATACATTTCAATATTGCTTTGAATTACTTTTTCTCTTTTCACATTGAAATATTTTATTTTGATTCAAATATATACATATATGTTTATGTTTTCTTTAAAGTTGATATTAAAATAAATTAGTTAACATGAAATTATATTATGTCATATGGACAACTACCTAAACATGCATAGCATGTTCATTTTTATTTTTTATTATGGCCAACATTACTTTTCTATTAGAGAATATTTTGTTTTTATTTTAAGAGGGACACACGTCAACTTCATGTTGAGCACAAATGAAATTACACATCGCCCTCATACTAGGCTATAGAATGAGCCTCTTGGCCCAATAATAGTAATGATGAGAGTAGTGATGTTTATGACATAGAGTTACAAGTTCTACTATCATATTTTTGCTAAGAAAATCACTTAATGACTATAGTTTGACTGTCATTCTTATGACTGCATAAATTTAATCATAATCATGCATTTTATTTCCCAATAAATTTTCCCGTTACAATTAAATAGTGTACACTCTCTAGTGGTTTAAAATATATATTATTATATATATATATATTTATATATATATTATATATATTTATATATATATATATATGGGATGTGTTTCTACCAAGGAAAGCATCGAGTTACAATTTATCACTTCTATAATGGTACTAAGGTGAAGTGGGAATGTGCTAAGGTGGGGTGTGAATGTGCAATAATGATTATTCTTGGAGTGGAATGATATCAACCCTAGATGGAAAGAATACATCTCGAGATGACCTCCTTTAACACTTACTTGCCGCTTACTGGTTATGACCACCAAAACTTTATGTCTAGGGAATTCCAAATAAAATTGATATGGTTTTCTTTCCCCTTGAAGTAGCGGAAAGAATGAGACACAACTTGTATGATGTCCAACTAATTATTCTCAAACTATACTTGATTTAACATAGAGGGATTAGATCATTGATGTCTTTACATTATGATAATAAGTTAGAGAATGATGCCTCTATAACTTATATGGTATATAAAAAGAAAAGATTGAAACATTTCTTTATTTATGATTAAAAATCATCCATAACATATATTTGTCTTCCATCATAAATATAACAGATTCAAAGCAATACCATTTGCATTTAACGAAAACATAAGACAGTAGCAAAATGACTTATCTGTTTTCAAATCAGTTAGGCTACCACACAATCACTGAGGAGAAAATACTGCTCCACCCAGCCAATGAGTTTAGGTAACCTTTACGAGCACTCTCCCGAGCCAATTCACTTCCAAAATAGTTCTTTTGACAAGGACCAGAATAGGTCCACCTAGAGCTATCTAAGCACACTAGGTCTGTCTCAGCTTGTCACAGACCTTACAGGTCTAACAAGAAATTCCAATGGAAAACCAGCTCAAGAATCCCTTTTTTTGGAAACGTCCTTCCCTTCCTTAACAACTTCCAATCTGAGAAATCATTTCTATTTCCTCCCTTGGGCCTCCTCCAACAAAGTTGCAAGTCTCTAAGTCACCTCAAGATTTCTCCTTCTCACCTTCTTGGCTCCCTTTTCCCTAAATGAGATAATTTATCTCTAGTGAGAGGAATAATTGTCTTTTAGCTGTCTAGTCAATCAAACTCTCACTTAACATCTTTTATAGATAAATGTCTTTCGGATTAATCACATCATTAGGATTTGGTTGACATTTCAAAACAACTAATGTGGTTCATCCTCAGGACAAAGTGATGAACCACATTAGTTGGTTCGAAACGTCGACCAAATCCTAATGATGTGATTAATCTGAAAGACATTTATCTACAATAGGGATCACAAAAGTCTCATATCTAACATAACATCTTTTATCTTCAATATATTACAATGTAATAATTTAGAAGTAAAATTTTATATATTTTTAAAAATCTTATGATTAATAATGATAGAAATTAATCTTTTACAATTTGATTGAAATAATTATATTAAATATATTTATTTTAATATTCATTAAAAAAAAATTATTACATTATTTTTACAATTTCAACATATTTAAGTTTTCATCATTAATTTTTTTTCATTATTTAACTTATAAAATTTTAATAATTATTTTTACATATATTATCATTATTTCATTCATTATCTATATATATATATATATTTATATAATATATATATATTATATTATATATTTATATATATTTATATATATTATATATATAGTTATTTTTACACCGAAGGTGTTTCTTTTTTAATATGTTCACCGCCGACAATTGTCTACCCTTTCGTTTTCCACCATTGGTTCGACCAAACAATTGTCATTATTACTTTTGTTTTCCACCATTGGATCTGTCAAGGCACGTTGGGCGCTGGACATGCTCCATATTAATTAATTCCCCTCTTCACTATTCTACACCTAAAAGGTAGGTGTGTGTCGTGCATGACTGGTCTCTGTCTGACAAGCAATTTCAACAATCTAGTCACGCAATTGACAATGGAGCTACGCATCACTGGAACGGAAACAAAATCTAGACTCAAAACCTTCCAAGATGGTAAGAGATTTCTTTTTTTCCAAGAACTTAGTTTAGCCATAAATTTTACCCAACAAATTCATCCACCACCCATGAAATTCTCGAGGAAAATTAGTAGTCTTAAGGCACGATGAAAACCCTAAATCACAAACCTTAAGTAGTGAAAAGGAGAAGATACTTTACACTAGTTTAACATTATTGATGAAACCCCAACAAGAAAACAATGGAAGGCAGTGGATGTCATAAGGGAAATATGGAAAATCCTTGAAAAGGGAAATGTGGACATGGAAGAAACCCTTACTCAATTGGGTGTTCAGGTAACTCCACGAATGTTAAAGGAAGTATTGTATACTATGAGTTCCTTCAGTTTGGCTTTGACATTTTCCAATGGGTGAAAGCACAACTAGGGTTTCGACATAACACTTCAACTTGTGACAAGCTTGTCAATGTTCTAGGGACTTTGAAACACTCCAGAGGTTCTTGTCAAAGAGATTCGCCAAATGTTGTAGTAATTCTAACAAGACATTATCATTTTCTACTAAGTATTGATGATCCCAATTTTCTAAATGAAATCATGGAAATGGTTGAGAGACTAGAGAATTTTGCCAAGAGCCATGCTTATGAAACATTTGTTGCTTCTCTTTGCAAAGAGAACCATGTCAATGCAGCCTTAGTTGTATTGGAAAAGATGGCGAGTGTTGGTTGTGCTCAACAAATGTTCACATTTCATGCACTAATATTGTTTTGTTGTCACAAATACTGGGTGGATAAGCTCCACTGGGTTTTCAAGATGATGAAGATGTATAGTTGTCCTATATAATTTACAACCGTGCCATGACACTGGCACAGAGACTTGTAGGGAAGAGTAATTGACAAGGACATTCATTGTCATGCATAGGTTGAAGTATCACATATTTAACACCATATGGTGTATCATTGTATCTTCTGCTATGAAAGAAAAAAATTGGTTAAGAAAAATTTCCTTCTAGGGAAAGAATATTTTTTCCATCTCGGGTTGTGTCATTTTAAAGAGTACTGCAGGGTTGGAGGGGAGCTTGGATCTTGTGACTGTGGCATGGGATATTAGGTTTTCCTATCAAATAGTGAAGGCCATGTGGGCATGGATCTACCTCTATAAAGGATTCCCTGGTTGGATGGATTCAGGTGGTTGGATTTTATCACCATTGGTTCAGGTTCGATTCTCAGGGTTTTGTTTGTCCTTATATCTAAGAGTCTCGAAAGCTATGCACTAGATTTGGTCATCGATGATAATTGGAACATGGGATGGAAATTACTAGACCTGCTAGCATGAAATGAAGTTTATAAGGGAATTCATTGCTTACCAGAAAAATCGGAAAGTAGACAATGATAATATATTTCCTTGATTAAATAACTAACAATATAGTTAAACAATCCAACTGTGCATGAACGCCATCCTAACCATAATGATAATTGAACCAAGTGAACCAATTATTATAGTTAAGCCCTATGTAGTATAGTTAATGTTCATAAATCCAACTATCCATTTTAAAATCCGAGACATCCTACAAAGGATCCAACCATTTCATTCCAATTCTTCCAGAACTATTGTAGCTCCTATTTAAATTGACACCGAATTTTAAATATTGTACTGTTGAATCAATTAACTCTTTTGCCAGGGTTGATCCTGCTCTCCCTGAGAAGTTGGAGACTCTCTTGAAATTATATATATTACTGGAATTTACCAATCTTTAAATGTATATTTTCCAATTCTTTCAGACAACAAATTAACATCTTCATTGTTAGTCGCATATTTTTCAGGAGATATCATTTCATCTGCAATGGTGTCAGAAGCATCAGATGCCTTGACCCTCGATGGCGAAGGAGGAGCACTATAACATTTACACTTCGATTTAGCTTGGTGTGTCCTATTCAATATTCTAAAATGATATCTTCCCACTTGGATACGAAGTTATTATCCTCAGCACTAGAAATATTACCAGCATTCAAAGGAACTATCTTTTGGAAACTGCACAGACAAAAATTTACATGAATGAGAACTAGAGAACTTTAGGGTTCCTATGGGATTATTACAACTAGAAGGCATTTACAACACATATAACTAAGGCTT
>APFE030676149.1:0-11938 GCA_000404065.3 Pinus taeda | reverse complement strand
TTTCTTTTTAACCCTCTTTTCTCTTTTCAAAAATAAAGCAGTTACGAAATTGTAAACAATTTGCAACTCTAATAGAATTCTGCAGCTAACTTGATAGATTGCAACCAGGGAAAATAGGGATCATGGCTACAAAAAATTCAGTGAAGATTATAGCTAGAGCAGTGGAGTACAACCTATAAAAGACAAATAAAAAATCAATAAGGCAAAGATCTAAGGTATGTAAATATTAATCTTTATAATAAAGGTTAAACATTTGAGTTATGAAATAAAGGATGAGTAACCATTTCTACCACCATATTGAATAATGATTACCCTTATTACTCTCACACGACTTCAGTTTTAATGGAAATATCTATGTCTTGTCAACCAATTCGGTCATGAACCTTGATATAATTTGAAATTCACCCTCTCGTCTCCATTCATCATTCCACTTCATGCACAATACTTCCATTTACCATTTCACTCATCCTTGTTTCATTTTCGAGACTAGTCTCACCTAAACTCTTTTTCAATCCATATTCGAATTCCTCCCACTCCTTAACCTTGTCAAAAGAGAAATTACAGGATAATCTTCTCTAACATGGGGGTCATTGCAAGATCAGAGCCGAATTGGGTTAAGTTTCTTGAAGGATACCCACATGTTAGACAAGTGTTGCAGCAAGCACGGTCACTAGAATTTGTGGAAAAAATTGATGGGCATGAGAAAGAGATAAAAAGGTCTTTTGCTAGGGCATACAATGGCATTGAATCATAATTTGGGGATATGAAGCTAATTTTGACAAAGTATTTTGTAGTAGAAGCTATTGGATTACTAAGAATCGAAGAGAGCTAGTTCAAGAACAGAAAAATTGAAGAGAAAGAATGGAAAATTTTCCTCAAGAATCCAGGTATGGATGCTTTGTGTTTAAAAAGGGAATACCAGTCACAGCTTTGAAGAATAAATTGAGGAATTTTCTATTGGTCATTCAAAATTTTATAACTTGGGAAGGAAGATTCATAACATGTTCTTTTATCATGCATGCTTAATGATGAATTTTCTTGACGAGAATGAAATTAACCTACCATATTTCCTACTTCGTAGCTTAAGAAAGATGGATGGTAATATTCAAAGGAAGATACAATTTATAGATAATTCCCTATACCATCATGGCCTAGTGAAAATCCTTATTGAGGCCCATATGAGAAACATAGGAGATAATTGGGAATATTTCTTAATTATAAATCATTTTAAGGATGTGGAAAAATAAAATGCTAATGGTAAGACCAAGAAGAGTAGAAGAAAATTGCCTTCAAACCCTAAAGAAAACTCACCTACACAAGAAACACAGCAAGAGAAGTACGTTGATGATGAATCCCCTCTTATAAATGTGTTAGAAACTCTTAAACAGAAGAATGTTGGAAGAAAGATAGACAACAATAAAAGGGAAAGTCCATCGAAAGAAGAAACATAGTAGGAAGAAGTTAAAAAGTGTCCCCGAACTACTAAAAAACTACCATCTATTACAAGAAGAAGTGAAAGGCTCAACAAAGCAGTGCATGAACAATCCCAACAATCTCTATAATTTTTCAATTTAGAAGAAGAAGAGGAACTGAGAATTCCATCACCAATTTCCAGTCTAGCTAGAATAACTCCAAAGATCGATCATGTCCAGTAGGAAATTTATTATTATATAGAGTCTTTAGAAAGAAGAGATATATGTAAGTTATTGCATCGTCCTCAAACCAAGAAGAAAATGAAGGAATTCATTCAAATATTTCAGGAGAACTCCAAGTTAAAGACACCCTCAAGCAAGAAATTTATGAATTGGGAATATTAAATAAACATTTGAAGCTAGAGAATGAAATAGTAAAGGCACAAAATGAAATCCAGAGAACTCAAAATGACAAATCCTGCTACATCTTGTTTTATGGTATAAGAAAAATAAGAATTTGACAGTTAAAAGCAAATTTCTTAAGAGGAATATTAGAAGTCTGCAACGCAGAATTTTGATGAAGAAACTGACGATGGCATTCACCATCAAGAAAGCAAGAAGAACTAACTTGGATGTTCTTGCTCAGGTATCTGAAGAAGCTTAATGACAGAAAAGAATCACAAATTTTAAAATTTTGCATGAGGACATGCAATGTCTTCCATGTGGAGGAATGTTGAACCACAAAATTACTTCTTTTTTACAACCTTCTTATACTCCATTCTCCCCTTTTTTACCTTCATAACTCTAATTGGGTATCAGTTTACAAGGTTTATGGCATAGCAGGTACATAATCATCTTCTATTTCATAAATATCATGTCTTTATTATTCAACTCAATATTTACCTAAGCTACTCAAATACAGTGATTTTGAAGCTAATTTCAAGGTTTGATGGGTTGCGACGATTCATCTGAAGAACAAGGTATATGGGCAAGTTGAAATTAGATGATACAATGATTTGTTCCTATCTTCATAACCTAGATTGATAATAAAAGCACCGTAGCAGCTCGGTCAAAGCGAAATTCAACCACTAAGGAAGGTGAATCAAGCAAGCGAGGAATTAGTGAATGCAAGTATTCAACCTCATGATTTTATTCACTGATAGCAAATCATGAGCAAATCACGTTATTTTATATTTTAATGTTAATTTTATTCATTGTCGATTAGCATAAGGACGTAATACTCTAAAACTGTTATGTGTAGGAGTTTTATAAATTTGCCTCTCGGCATGACAGACACGGATTTGGAAATTGTTTTTAAACTCTATTTTTTCAATTAAAGACATTATTTTATTTCTCTGTTGTGCGACTTAATACATGGTTAATCATCTCATGAAGCCATTATGTTGACACCTACTTCTCGCAGGAGGGCCCCCTCGAGATATTTACGTATTCTTTTATTTGTAACTAGTATTTTATTCTGTTTTGACTGTAGAATTTTGTTAGTTCATTGAATCACTCAAGTTTTTATTTTTGAATGTAAGATAAGATTTTTTTGCAGCAGGTTTATTTAATCATTCTATTTTTGAGTGAAGCGAGATTTCATGTGCACATGGACATAGTATAAGTTGACATAGGTCAGTAGCATAGCTTTACATTGCAGATGTATAGATAATATTTTCATCTGCAGAGTTAATCTTTCTTTTTGTCAAGAGTAGATATACTTACATTGTTAAATTGCATTTGGAAGCAAGTATGATTTCATTTTATAGCAAGTGTGTATGATTTCATTGTAAAGCAATTGTGTGTGTGAATTCATGTTAAAGAAAAGTGTGTGTGTGTGTGATTTTATTTTTAACAAGTGTGAAGCAAGTGTGAAGTTTATTTCAAGAAGAGTGTGGTCTTTCTTTTAAGCAAGAGAAATAGAATTGATTCCATTTTTATGAGTGATTTATTTACTTGCATAGCTGTAGAGAAACATGTGCATTTCCATATCTCAAATTAACTTAGGAATTTTTCAAGTAATAAGGACTCCTAGCACAAATAATGCACATACATTTCATCAGTTACTAGCCCTGGTTGATATTTCATGTAAGTAATTTAACACCAATTAAATTACCAAACAACTCGTGTAGATAAAAATAGATGAAAATTTGCCTTGCAAAAAATTGTAATTTTGTAGTCAATATGGGCCTTTCATTAGGCGAATGATCTGACTGTAGGTGTTATGTTAATTTAGGGTTTTTTTATCTAGAAGTCAACCCTCGGTTTATATGAGGGAATTGTATTGTGGTTGTGTATAATTATTCTGAAAGAGAGAGAGAGAGAGAGGAGGAGGCTATGTGAGAAAAAAGAGGAAATTACAGTGAATCTATTGTAGGTTGTATCTCTTCATTTTTTTGGATAATATAAAAGGAAGGACTAGCTATTTCTCCATGGACATAGCCCAAATTGGGTAAACCATGTATATATGTATCTCTCTTGTTTTATGTGTTTCTGTATTTATGGTTCTGCAATGTTTTATGTGTGTCATTTCTCTGTAATATATAATTTTCTAATAGTGTTTTCAATTATATTTTGGAAGTTCACCATAGGTTGTTATCCTCACATTAGGTAACTGATATGGCCGCCTTGTATATTGTGATACACTAAACACAACATTCGGGGATATTGTCTAACTGTACATAAATCCTTGGTTAGCCAAGGTGGTATATTGTAGTTCACAGTTGCTTGGTAAACCTTTATGCCTAGATTATCCTTTTTTATTTATTTTTGTTGTTAATTTTTAAAATTTATTAAACCAACATGGAAGAATAACACCCTACACTTTGTCGTTCAAGTAGAATGCACAATAAGAGTCCTTTTCCACATGAGGCAGCTCCTGGCCATCATTAGAAGAATAAAAAGACTTGACTACCAAATCTGGTACTTTGGGATCTACTACTTCTGGTTCTCAACCTGAAATAGATCCACCAAAATCATCCATTCCTATGAGTATTGAACCCGAGATCACTTCTTCATTTATTGGTGAGTCTAACACAGTGAAAACAGAAGCACCTAAAATTTCATTACTTAATGTTATTGAACCTAAATACGTTGAATCAAAGACTAAGAAACCTGATTCACCTTAGTTATCTACACTCGTTACTTTAGGATCTTCCTCTTCTCTTCCTTTGTCTCAAACCCAACCACAACCTATATATCTTAGACCTGGTGGTGAAACCCTTCCACCTGGTCTTGTGAGCATTGAAGATATTCCTCAAGAAGAGCCTCAACCCTCCTCTCCTATTTATTTGTGAGGGACTCATTTTTATGATGCCCGCCCTTTTCCTTCTCCTCATACTCTATCACAATCTCCTTTGTCTGGTTCATTTCCTTTCAACTCACCCTTGAGTTTCCCTCGACAATCCTCTTTGGGATAGTTAGCCATGGTTGAATCTTCTATGTTTTCTCAGCATGTATCTATTACTATGACTGAGAAAACCCATGTTGCAACTTCATCCTTGTTTGTAACATCACCAAAGACACATTTGTATGGTGGCCCATCCATCCTGCCTAGTTACCAATCATTGTCTGGTACCTTTTCTGGTGTAGCATCTAGTCGATGGGCCTCTCCCATCTCATCTCCTTTTGGAATCCTATATGGCACTTCTCTGATGAGTGCTACACAGTTTTCTCTTTCTCCTTCATCTACAACTACAATTCAACAACAGGTTGGTCCTTATGTCAGTGGGTATGGACACCTACAACCACCCATTCCACTTCATATTGGGAACCCTCCTCTTGGGGGGAAGTTACCTCAGTATTCCCTTCCTCTTTTGGTAGTGGGAAAACTGTTACGAGAATATTTCCATCTCTTCATCAAATATCGCAGGTTATTTCTCAGCCTCATTTGAGTCCTCCACATATAGGAATGGTTTCCAATGTTTGGTAACCTACAATTTCTGTACAACCTGGTTCAGTCATGGCCTCATCTCTAATTTCTCAACTTGCTCCATCAACATCTCAAATTCTTAATCATCAAACTATACCCCAACCTGTTCAAGCTCAATTGAATGTAAGCCAACCTTCACAGGTTGCATATTTAACTCAACCTATTCTACCAGTATCTGACATCTCTAAAGCCCCATTTACTCACACTCTTCAAGGTAGCTTACAGTCTTCACGACTTGGTCAGGTCATTCCTCAAATTCAAGTGGGTCAAAGTGTATATGGTATGGCACTGGCACAACCTATCCAAAGTTATGTTGGGATGATGAAAAATCCGACAGGGCAGCCATATCAACCGTATCAAGGTATACCTGAAATTCCTTATGGTCAGAAAATCCAAACCCAATCATTTCTACCTTTACAGGGTTATCATGGAGCTAGGAAGCAAGGTTATGTTTATCTTGGTTATCAGAAGCCTCCCTGTCCTAGAGCGCATATACTAGTTTCTCAAGCCATCCCATATTACCCAAGGTATCCTCCATCAAACCTCAATAGGGAGTTGCCATTTGTAGAAACTCTTGAATTATTAGATATAACATGACTTACCATTGTTCCCATTACCCATTCTCCTTATTGGTCGGTTATTCCAACAAAATTTCCCAGTGATATCCCTAAATTCAATGTAAATCATGGAGAAGACCCATCTACGCATGTTATGACTTATCATTTATGGTGTTCTTTGAAATATATCAATGATGACTCTATCAGTTTACAGTTTTTATGGTGCACAGTTATCGTTATGACAACAAAATGGTATATTGAATTACCATGAGCTTCGTTTGATAATTTCAATGCCTTGACTACCAAATTCTTAATGCATTTTCAATTACCCATTTGATATGAGACTGGAAATAAACTTTTAACCTATTTCAAACAAATTGATTCCAGTCATATTTCTGATCACATTCATGAGTGGTGACGTTGTCATCGTTTGGTTAAAACTTTTGTTCCTGGTTAGTTGTTATTTGAATGGTTTATTAAGTATCTAGACATTGCTAAGGGTGGAGTTGTGACCGAAGAGTAGGTAATTTCTTGTGCCCAATATTTGGACCTTTATTATCCCAATCCAACATTCTCTTTGATAAAATACCAAATTCTCTACGACCTTCTAATATTTTTCCTCAACCTTCGAGGAAAGAATCACATGCCATCGATGGCATGATTAGTTTTCCCAGCAAGAAGTTGATGAGTAAACCATCTATTTTGACTCTTGTTGTGGCTACCAAAAACCATACTTCCACTACTCCTGCAACTTCTACTTCCAAGATCAATGTCGTTCAATCCTCCAAAGGAAAATTTCAGCAACCAAGAAGTAAGAAGAAAGGAAAAGGTAAGAATAAGAAAGATAATCCTCTAGAGGATAAACAAAATAATCAATCTTCTAACGAAAAGTGGAATCCTCGTTATCCATGATTAATTTGTGATGAGGAGCATTTCACTTGCAACTATCCACATCAGGTAGAATTAAATAAATTCCTTAATTCTCCACTGCACCAGTGGTGCTGACAGATTTGTTTCCAAATCAAGAGACCAATATGGTTGCTTGAGGTCCTGCTTCCTCTAACACGGTTTTGATGCTTTCCTTCGCTAAGCCAAAAAGTGGTGTTATGGTGGCCACTAGGAATAAATACCACGATAACACAAGTCCCTCAAATGAGTAGGATACTGATAAACCTACTAGTTCTGCCACATCTCCATCGGAGCCTACTCCAAATGTGTTTCCTACCGAATTGCCAATTAAGCCTCCCAAAGGTGTTATCCATAAATCTACATTCAACCCTCACGAAAGAGCTACTCAGAATCATAACATATTTAAGGATCTAACTCAAGCTCCTTCAGTTATGTCAACTCTTAAGGTGTTGCAAAATTTTCCCGCCCAAAAGAAGGCTTTTATTTCTACAATTGGATATATTGATCCATCGAATCCCAACCTTGTTATTTTTAACCACGAGAATTATATGCCTTGACTTCTAGCCCAATTAGCTTTCATGATTCAAGTTGTTATTCGTGGTAAGAATATCCATCGTTCCATTGTAGATGAAGGAGCTTCAACCTGTATCATGTCACTTTCTTGCTAGAGGGCCATTGGTTCTCCCCAATTAAATCAGTCACCAACTACTCTAAAGGATTTTGATGAAAGAGGCTTCAAGACTTGTGGAATTACGAATTCGTTATAAGTAGAATTAGGTGGCAAGACAATATTGGTAGAATTTGAAGTTATCAACAGACCATTAGATGATAACATGCTACTGGGTCATACGTGGGTTTACACTATGGCTATTATTGTTTTGAGCTATTTCAGAATGATTACTTTCTTTCACAAGGGAGATATAGTATCCATTAATCAACTCACTTTCTTTGCCATCAATTCTTTAGGTAATAGAAGTGTACCTCTTGTGGGAGAAACCCCACGTCCATATTTGCATGTTGGGGTAGGATTGCTTAAGGATTCTTCCCTCATGGGAACCTTTTCTCTTTCTCTTCCTTCTCCCGACAACTCTAATCTAGTTGCCTATGTCAACATGATATCTTCTTGTACTTGTTGGGTGTATGTTATATTCTTTCCACGACTAGTCGCACGCGCGGGGGGCGGGGGAGCAGCAACCCCCCTGCACGGGGTCCAGGGCGACGCCCCAAGAATTTTTTTTAGACCCTATATTAGGTGGGAAAACCCACCTATGATTTTGTGCATGGGTTTTGCAGATGGTTTTGGGCATGGTGGTTTTCTGCTCATGGTATTTTGTAGATCCGGTCAAGGGAACTACGAATATGTTCTAATCCAAGGTTAATGGATTGAGGTTTATGAATTATTTGGCATGTATATATATGTATGTAACAATGAAAGAAATATAATGAAAAATCAATCTGGTAGTCTCGGTTTTTGGATCCAGGGGAAAGTATTTGTGTATTTGTTTTATATTCTCGCCATTGTTTATTTTCTATTTTTAGAATTCGTCTTCAGGTAATTTTTGTACATGCTTAAAACCTACAGTACTACTCCATCTGATCCTTGGATAGTGCCAGATGAATCTAATATTGACAATGTTTGTGACCGCATGTCACTCAGTCCCATTGAGCTTGACTATGAAGCCATCTATTTAGCCTATGCAGCGCATTCTACTCTCTCCCCTTCAATCAATTGGGTTGATCATTCCTTAAAGTACGACACATCCTCTCACCCCTTCTCTCTTAAATTTTCTACTAATGAGAGCATCATGGATATCATGATGTCGAATGATGCATCATGGGACGATCATCACCATCATTCCTCCTTTCCAGATTCCTCCAAGGATAATCTTAGTGAACTCTATTGGCCCAATGTCATTGAGATGTCTGCAAATTCGGTATCCATCCATGATATTGATTCTAAGAAGAATTTTTTAGATATTGAAGGGACTATCCCTCTTGATATTTCAATCAAACCCGACATTATCGAGAATGTACATATTGGTGCATCTTGCTCTCCTGATAAGATCAAGACTTATAAATCCCTTTTCCAAGATTTTCGATACGTTTTTGCCTAGTCTTATGAAGAGATGCCAAGTAGTGATCCAAACATCATTGTACATGAAATCAATACATATCCTGATGCTAGGCCAATTCAACATCACCTTTGTCTAATCCATCCCAAGAGGGTTTCCGCTATTAAAGCCGAAGTTGAAAAAATTCTACACGTTGGTTTCATTTAACCTGTACCTCTCACTAATTGGGTATCGGATATTGTTCCTGACATGAAGAAACTAGGAAACATTCATGTGTGTATTGATTGTTGGGACATTAATCGTGCTTGTCCTAAGGACAATTATCCTACCCCATCCATCAACCCAATTGTTGATGATTATGCTAGCTGTGAAATAATTTTCATTTATGGATGGATTTTTCGACTATAATCAGATCAACATTGCCCTAGCGAACCAACATAAAGCCACATGTATTTATCCATGGGGTACATTTTCATATCGAAATCTCCCTTTCAGATTGAAAAATGTTGGGGCCACATTTTAGAGGGCAATGAATCATGCCTTCCATGACATCAAATTGTTATGTGACCAACTCACAAAATAGAAGAAAAGATAGATAAATGACTTAAAATCATCCTCTTTGAGAGGGAAACCTCCTTTACATTACACAAATGAACAATTCTTGGATTATACAAGTGACAAAACCTCCTTTCTATAAATAGGAGTATAAGGGGTCACAATATAATCAAATCTGACATAACAATAATAATATAAGGGCACAAAATAACAATAGTGGACTTCTATGGGGAAAATTAATAACAATATGGGGACAATAGAGGCAAACAATAACAATAAGGGCTACAATGACAATAGTAATGGGGAAGTCACTAGTATTATAAGGACCTAACATGCCCCTATCCTTCAAAAATTGTTGTCCTCAATGCTTGAGTAGTTCTGGATTCTTCTGTATAGAATTCTCATCCTCCGATGTGGAATCTTCAGTGAGTAAGTTCTTCCACTTGATGTGATACTCCAAATTGATCGATTTCGTAATTGTCGAGTTCTTGTTTTTGTGGCTGCTTCAGGTTCCAATATGATTTTTCCTTCCTCGTCAAGTTCTGGCAATATTTTTTGAACTAGGAACTTATCACCTATAACCTTATTTAAGAATGAAACATGGAAAACTAGGTGCACTGGGGAAGCTGCAGGAAGCTCCAATTTGTATGCTATAGTATCACTCTTTTGCAACACCTTGTATGAACCATAATACTTTGGTGATAATTTATTATCCTTCTTAACTTTCTTTAGGGAAATTTGTTTATATGGTTGTAGCCATAGAAATATCTAGTCAACAACATTAAAACTTCTTTCGTTGTGATGTTGATATGCCTGTGTTTCATTCTATTCTACGCTAAAATGAGGTTATCCTTTAAGAGTTGGAGAACTTGTTGTTGATGCTCGATGTGATCTTGCACTACTTGAACCTTAGAATTGTCTCTTAAATATGATGTGATGGACGGTGGATGATATCCATAAAGTGCCATAAATGGGGTCATTTTGTTGCAGTATGGAAGGAAGTGTTATACCACCATTTAGCCAAAGGCAACCATTTGACCCATTGTGTCCGTTTATCAGATAAAAAGCGACGAAGATATCCTTCCAAACATTTTTTTACTATCTCAGTTTGCCCAACATGTTGAGGATGATAAGATGAGCAATGAGCTAACTGAGTACCAAGACAAGAAAATAATTATGTCCAAAAATTTCCAGTGAAAATGGGGTCTCTGTCACTTACAATAATCTTTGGGTTTCCTTGTAGCTTTTGAATTGTTTCCATAAGTGCAATAGAAACTGTACTAGCTTTAAATGGATGAAATAATGCACAAAGTGTGCATACTTGGTAAGTCTATCAACTACCACCATGATGACACTCTTTCCTTCGGACTTCGGTAAACCTGTGATAAAATCCATTGAAACCTCCTCCCAATGTTGACTTGGAATGGATAAAGGTTGTAATAGACTTTGGGTCTTAATTGTTTCAACTTTATTTTGTTGGCAAGCCAAACATTCCACCACAAACTTTTGAATATTAGATTTAAGGCCATCCCAAAAAAATTCCTTCTTAACCCTATGGTAAGTTTTTAAAAATCATGAGTGCCCTCCTAAGAGAGAGGTGTGCAATTCCATAAGAATCTTTTGTTTGAGTTTGGAATTCTTACATAGGTATAAGTGATCTTTGTACCATAACAAATCATTTTTCCAGCTAAAGGTATCATGTGTACTAGGATCTTGTTGTATATTTTGAATGATTTTCCACAATTCTTCATCATTCTTCCATTCATCCCTTGATTCATTTATCCAATCTAGTTGGATAATAGAAATGCCACAAAACAATGCTTCCACGTCCTCATCCTTTCTTGAGAGTGCATCAGCCACAACATTTTTCTTCCCTTTTGTTTAGATGATTTCAAATTCATAATCCAACATCTTTGTGACCCATTTTTTCTTCTCCTCTGAAGATAATCTTTATTCTACAAAGTGTTTAAGCCTCTCATGACCCGTTTTTACCTTTAAGTTCCTTCCCATTAGGTAGGGTCGCTATTTCTTAAGTGCATGCAGTATTGCCAACATTTCCTTCTCATAAATAGATTTGTGTAAATACTTTCCTTTTAATGGATGAATTTCGAAGGAAATAGGTCTTTCTTCTTGCATTAAAACAACACCAATTCCATTTCTCGAGGCATCACATTCCACAATAAAGGTTTTTGTGAAGTCCAGCGTAGCTAAGACTAGTGCTTGGCACATTGACTCTTTAGGATGTTCAAAGGACTTCGTTGCTTATGGAGTCCATGAAAATGCATATATATTCAATAATGTTATTAGAAGTGTTGTTATTCTCCCATAATTCTTAACAAACTTGTGATAATACCCTGTAAACCCGAGAAATCCTTGTAGATGCTTTATGGATGTGGGGATTTTCCATTCCTTAATGGCTTTAATTTTGCTAGGGTCTACCTTAACTCCTTCATGAGATACAATATGACCCAGATATTCCACCTCTTGTACTCCAAAGAAACA